>PVJX010012076.1:0-51472 GCA_004027295.1 Dolichotis patagonum | reverse complement strand
GCTTCTTCATTCACATACTTTATTCTTAAGTTATAGATCCTCTTGTCATCTTCCAGTCTTTGTATCTTTACTGCCTGCTCCCTTGTTATTTTTAAGAGATCTTCCCTTTCATGACCCCACATTGCAAGCCTGTGTTCAATTTTTGATAGTCTATCTTTGGTTTCTTTCAAGCAGTTTTGCCAACTTTCTATGGAGTCTTCAGTTTCCTGATAATCTCTTTGAATCTGTTTCATCAATTCTAGGTTTTTCCTGAATTCTTCATTAAATTTTTCTCTCCATTTGTGCTCCTCATTCTTCTGTCTGTGTCTTCTTGAGAGGTGCCCAGCCCTTTTTTATTAATCTACTTATCTCTTGTTTAATTTGAATTAATATTTCAGTTTTGGTCCCACTTATGAGGTCCTGAAGATATCTCTTTATGTCTGCTAATGCTGTGTTTGATGCTGCATTTTTGCTGCCCTCAGTCTCTTTTGTATTTACCTCTCCTGGATCAGTGTTCTCAGGGTTGGGGGCTGGGTGTGTTTTCTTATTTCTCCCTTTCATCATGTTTTTGGTTCCTTCAATACAAGTGTACAGTGTAATTCCCAAAGCCTTTTCTTGTTGGTTAAGGCTCCTCTAGAGGGCATAGGCTAGGAGCTTTAGCCCTCTTCAATAGGTTATCAGAGATTAGAGTTCACTCGTGGGCAGTGTGCGCTGGCTCCTCCCTTCTGGGCCAGTCAACCTTTGCAGGCCTTCACTGTGTCAGTGTGCACTGATCTCAGGGGCGTGGCCTAGTCCAAGCAGATTCCACTAATCTGCTCGGTGAGGGGAGCAACCAGCTGAAGCCACTTCGTTATGGAGTTAGGGCTGTCCTACCCAAATCCAACATGTGGTCCAGTTGGTTTCCCCTTTCCTGTGGGAGGGTCTTATTCCCATCACTCACTGCATTCCCGAGAACTGCTGGGCTCCCCGACCTCCAACTTCAGCGTGGCTATGGTGGGAATTCACAGTGCCTCTGGGTGTGTCACGTGCAGAGCCGGTCCCAGAGAGCTGCAAGCAGGGCTGTTCAGCTCCGCACTCTGGCAGCTCAGCCAGTCGTTTCAGTGCAGATCGCTTGTTCAGGTCTGGCAGGGATTCAGGTGGCTCGAGGAGGGCGCCATGCTCGCTGATCTTATCTTCACTAATAGTAGCCCCAGGACCTCATGTTCGAGTGGTGTTTTGCACTTTAGTTTCTTCGTGGGTTGTGAGAGTCCATCTCTCTCTGTTTGGGTCTCTCCAGGGTGTTTTATTCTGGCATTTGAGCTGTCTCTCTCAGAGAGGGTCTCTCTCCTGCTACCTACCAGTCCGCCATCTTGTCTTCGAGCTCTGCAAACAAAATCTCAATCAACTCTAAAAAATAGACAAAATGACAGTATTATCATGTCTATCACACAGATGAAGAAAGTGACCTTTAGAAACACAGCCATAAAGCATCTCACCTCAAGTTTAAACCCATGTCCTATGGCTACAAATTGAAAAATGTTTTCACGGCAATCACCTGCCTGGCCAACCCACATGAGCCTCATCACCTGGAGCAGATGGTGCCTGCCTCTGTCTTTGCACTTTGCTTTTCAGTGTTGAAAAGCTGCAGTGATATCTCAGGGACAAGAGGGACCACACCTTCTCAGTGACCAGTGAGTAGTGGTCCAGAACTGCAGGTGGGGCTTCATCTATCAAAGAATATATACTCTATGTGAACATACTCTTCTTAAGAAAAGACAGACATTTTATTGTCATCTAAGTTTTTCCAATTTGAGTTATATTATTTGTTAGCTTAATCATCATTAAGATGAAATCCTTATCTTCTGAATGTCACCAATTAAGGCCTAAATTACTCAATCTCCTATGCTAACAACATCATCCCCCTTTCCTTCAAGTTATATTTATCCCTTTAGCAAAGATTTTTAAAAGTTTTAGAAAGTGAAATTGACACCCCCTTGCTCATTTCAAAATTTCCTGGGCACCCATTGCTGTGCACATGTTGGTTGCTTAGAGATAAAATTAAGATGTTAATTTCTGTTTTAAGAGTGCTCACATGGAAACACTGAAATCAGAATTAAACAATACTTAGTAGATCTATAAATAATATGGTCATAGTACTTCAGAGAACAATTTTCCCCAGTGATAAGTTGGGATTCAGGTTAGAAATAATGACTCTCATTTTAGTGGCACTTTGAACTTTGGAGATTAGAAAGATTTCAAGGGCTAGAAATAACTGGAAATAATGGATCTGCTGTATCTTGACTGTGAGGCCTTTTGCTATTCTTTTGGTATTGTAACTTAGTAAAGGGCAGAAACTCAAGCCAGAAGTTTCTGTGTCTCCATGCTGATTTCTGCCACTTGCTCTGAATAAGTCACTACTCTGTGCTTCAGTTTTTTCATCTGCAAATAGGGATAATAATACCTACATCTCAAGGTTGCTATTAGGAATTAAATTTATCAATATGTGCAAAAAGTATTTGCAGTATTGCTTCACACATAGTGATACATAAACCTTAGCTTTTTATCATTCTCCATGCCTTAGTTCCTCAATGTCCAAAACAGAGATAGTGATGATGACATGGTGGATTTGTTGCCGGGATTAAATGAGATTGTATATATTCAGTACCTAGGAAGTAGTAAACATTAAATATCAGTTGTCTTCCTACTTTCTTTAAAGAATGCCTCTTCTCAATTTAAAAGAGATAATTAATGGCAAAATCAAAAATGCTAGCTCAAGAATCGCCTTTTCAGAAATTACCATGGTAAATCTCGAGAAATTTGTGCATTTACCAGTAAAACGTTTGGCTCAAATTTTGCTGAACAAAGTATTATTTGTGCTCAAGTTCCAAAAGTTATCAACTTCCTCATACTGACATGGTAGTTTCCACATTACACTCAGTGAAGCTCATGAAGAGACTTATTTATAATGCCATCATTTCAGAATAAAGCAATCCTATCAATGTCTACAAAGCCCTGTAACACTCATTCCTTCCACCCACTCTAACGACTTTAAAGTCTGTAAGCTTGTCAAGAAACTGTTGTTTTTCATTTCACTTTGGAATTCTCCATGATAATAAATGAGAAGGCCTACATTAAAGGGCATTTATAATAACAGTAATAAAACACTCATACATTTGGAACAAACGAGCTTTAAAAATCAGTTTTGGCTGTAAACTTATTCTTTCACATTAGCATGTATTTTGAGCAGGGGCTCTTACAAAGCCATACAAATGTTTGAGTGTGGGCAGTAATATTTTTTAAAATAGACCATCTTTTAGAACAATTTTGGGTTCACAGTAAAATTGAGTAGAAGTTATAGAGATCTCTTATATATTCTCTTCTCCAACTCCTGCATAGATACCCTTACTAGCAATACCCCCACCAAAATGCTACATATGTTATAATGATGAATCTATACCACAACATCATGGCACTTGAAATGCACAATGGGGTTCACTCTTGGTGTTATATATTCCATGACTCTGAATAAATTTTGTGGTGGATTAAAAACTGGTGGTCAACTTAACATCAGCTGAATTGAATCAGTGTAGTGCTAAGAGTAGATGGCCCATATGAGAAGAGTTGCCAGCAGAGTAGCATTGTGGTTTCTCCTAAGTGTTGTTCTTCGGAGCTGTTAGTTCTTCTGGAGAAGCTTGTCATGCTGGCATCCCTGATATGAACTCAGCTGTTATCAGAGGAGCTTGGGACCTTGTCAATGTGAATGACTGTGGTTCACTTTGGGGGAGATTTTGTCTTTGAGCATCACTTCCTGGATCTGGAGAGGAAGATGTATGCTATCTCTCCACTTTTGGGGGTAGCCCTGGTCCTTACTTTAAGCATTGCTTCATGGCTCCAGTGCAAAAAACTCAACCTATTGGCACAGATCCTTTATCCCACTGGCACAGACTTTCTGGCTTTCACCACAGACTTTTGGGCCTTTATAGCACAGATCCATGAAATAGACTTGCATGAGTCATTGTCATGGGCTTTATGACTCCAGTTGATCTCATGGTGGGGGTGTTGTCATGGGCTCTATGTTTCCAACTGAACTCATGCAGGTTACTGCCATGGGATCCAGGCCCTCGGCTGGATTTTCTAGGTCTTTAGTGTTCGGACAGGTTTCCTGCATTGTCTTTGTATTTGACTCCTTGGGTGACCATAATATAATAATAATACAAGTTATGTGTCCTGTATGTAATCGTTTTCCTTACAATCTCCTGACTACAGCAAATTCGTTATGACAAAAATCTACCACACATTAGTACAGGCAACAAAACTCTGAAATTCTTACTCTCTGCATAGTTTTGCCTTTCACATGGAATCAAATCATACAATATACAGTATTTTCAGCTTGGCTTCTTTGCCCTTGAGATTTCCCCATGTCTATTTATTGCTCAATGCTCATTTTTAGTGTTGATTAACATGTAACTCATTATGTGCTTATACCAAAGTTTATCCATTTAGCTACTGAAGGACATTTTGGTTGCTTCCATCTTGGTTGACAATTACAATGAAGCATCTATGAACACTCATGTTCAGGTTTTTGTGTGGACATAAGTTTTTATCTCTTTTGGGTAAGTAATGTAGACCATGAGTCCAACACTGTATGGTAAGAGTATGTTTTGCTTGGTTTCCACCATACATTCAAACAAGAATTAATACCAATGGTACCTAAATTCTTCTAAAGTACAAATAAAGATGGTGCTTCTAAAATCATTTTATGAGGGTAGCACCATGATTATACCAAAGCCAGACAAAAACACCACAAGAAATCATATGATTTCATTTCATGTGGTATCCTGCTTCTTACTATGATGTTTGGTCTAATTGACAGCTGAGAATTTTGGGGCTTATAGGCAGAAAATGACAGAGACATGAAAATAAAACCTTTGCAATGCACATGGATAATGTAAGTATAAATATAGAGAAAACATAAATGATGGAGCAATTCCTTCTTTTTGACAGGGTGTTTTGCATTTCTAACATAAGAAGAAGGAATCAAATACAATTTCCTGAATCACAAAGATTTTGCCAAATGAAAAGATTGTCTTTAGAGGTATGTAACCAAGAGACCATGAAATGAAACTTTTGAAATCTTATTCCAAAATAAACCTTTCCTTCCTAAAATTAATTTTCTCAGGTATTTTATTACAGCAACATAAAGATGACTAATGCAGATATATATTCAACATCACAGTAACTGAGGAAAAGTTGAATGCATTTTCTCTAAATTATGGAATAGAATAAGAATATTCACTTTTATTAATTTTATTCAACATAGTTCTGGAAGTCTTAAAGCAATTGTGCAAGAGAAAGAAATGAGGGCATTCGAAGAAGACATATGATTTTAGCTCCTTTGAGTAAAGAATAAAGAGCATGATTAACACATCATATGGTAAGAATATCTTTCATTTTAAAAGATACCACCAAAAGTTCTTTCAATATACCTGTACCACCTCACATTATCAGTAGCAATGAATGAGAATTTGTGTTCCATTACATCCTTTTCAGCATTTACTGCTGTCGTTGTTCTGGATTTAGACATCTCTAATAGGAGTATAGTGACGTAGTGTGGATGTCAGATTCTCATTGTTCATAGATGACATGATTTTATGTATAAAAAAGGCCCTAAAAACTATTAGGACTAATAAATAACTCAGTTAAGTTTTTGGATCCAAGGTCAAAATTTAAAAAAAAAAACATTATAAATGAATCTCACTGGAAAAAAATCAAGACAGCAACCCTATTCACAATATCTATGAAAATAAAATATATAAGACAAATTTATCTAAAGAAATGGATGATCTCCTTAATGAAAATGACAAAAAACTGATGAAGTTCAAGAGTCAAAAAAAATGAAAGGACCTACATTCACAGAATGTCTACAGTACCTCAAGTGCTTAACAGACTCAGTGCAAACTTCATCAAAACACTAAAGACATTCTTCATACAACTACTCAAAATAGCCCTAAAATTCACATAGAGTCACAAAATACCATGAATATACAAAGTAGTTTTGCACAACAATTCTAGAGACATCATAGTACATAACAACAAAACATACTGTAAAGATGTAGAAACCAAAATGGTGAGTACTGGTGGAAAACAATTGGCCAATGAAACAGAAAGGAAAGCCTAGAAATAAATTCATACTTCTACAACCAACTGTTTTTTGACCAAGGTAACAAAAAATGTACTGGAGAAAGGGATGTGTCTTCAGTAAATAGTGCTGGGAAACTGAATGCCTATACATGGATTGTGACTAGATTCTTAGTTCTCACCATAAACAAAAACAACTCATAATGGATCAAAGGCCTAAATAAAAGACCTGAAATTATAAAATGAATTGGAAGCAAACATAGGGAAAAACATATGAGCACAGGCAATAATTTTTTGTGTATAAAATCTCAAAAATATAAGAAAAGCAAAAGTAGCCAAGTGGGATTATATCAAATTCAGAAGCTTTTGTGGAGTAAACGCAACAATCAACAGAACAACAGGGTAAAGACACAGCCTAAAGAATGGGAAAAATATTGGCAAATTACTCATCTGACAAATGGTTAATATTCATAATATATAAGGAGTATAAAACAATTCAACAGCCAAAACAAAAGTCCACAAGCAATCTGATTTAAAAACTGGCAAATGATCTAAACAGATATTCTCTAGAGAAGAAATGCAAATAGCCCAGAAGTCTATTTAAAAATGTGTTGTAGTTGGGGTTTGCAAGGGAAACAATTTAATATAGAACACACAATTTATAGAATTATTATATAATTGTCACCCAAAGAGTCAAAAGCAAAAAATTACAGGAAATCTGGCCACATACTAAAGACCCAAAGAATCGATTTGGGGGCCTGGGTCCAATATCAATGTCCTGCATGAGTCCAGCTGAAGACATAGAGCCCATGACAATGCCTCCCGTGAGTCTGCCTGGAGGCCTAGAGCCCATGGCAATATCTCATGCAAGTCTGTTTCATGGATCTGCACTGGGAAGGCCCAAAGGTCAATGGTGGAAGCTAGAATGTCTGTGCCAGCAGGGTAAAGGATCTGTGCCAGTAGGCTGAGGGTTCTGCATTGGAGCCAGGATGCAATGCTTAAAGTAAGAACCAGAGCTCCCTGGAAAAGTACCACAGCCATCCTCAGTAACAAGAGATCCTGAGCTCCACCAGTGATGATAACAGCTGAGTTCATATCAGGAAACCAGCGTGACAAACTCTCATGGAGACTGAGCAGCACACCATCTTTCACTCCAGAGCCAGGAAGCAGTAAGTATCAGAGCTCCTCCAAAGTGAATCGCAGCCATTCTCAGCAACAAAAGGGTCCAGAGCTCCTCTGACAACAGGAACAGCTAAGTTCATAACAGGAAAGAAGCTCAACAATCTCCTCCAGGAGAACCAGTGGGAACAGGAGAACCAACAACACCCCTCGTCCTCTCCAGTTCTCCTTTTTTATGTTGTTGGCAACAATCCTCAGGTGGACCTTCCACACCCAGCACCACACTGATTCAGTTCAGCTGGTGTTACAAGTTGACCATCAGCTGTCAATCCAACACAAAATGCAAAATATCACTAATAACCAAGGAATTGTAAATCAAAAATTCAACTTATTTCACCCTTAATAGAATGGTTACCATCAAAAAAGCACAACCCACTCCTCCCCCCAAAAGTGATAAGGATGAGGAGAAAGGGGGACTTTTATACGTTGATTAGTACAGCTGTTACAGAGAAGTGTAGGGAGGTTACTACCTGCTGGGTATATATACAAAGGGAAGGAAATCGGCATATAAAAGAGATACCAGCGCTCTCATGTTTATTGAATCATCTTGGTATGTAAAATATGGTAAAATACTCAACTGTAAAATACTCACTATAATACTTAGCTATAAAAAAGTGAAGTTCTGTTATTTATGGTAACATGGGTGGAATTGGAGGACATTATATTGAGTAAAAGATCTAGGCATAGAAAAACAAATAGCATGTGTTCTTATAAATATGTACAAACTCAAAAAAGTGATTTCATAGAAAGGGAGTAGAATATTAGTGATAAGAGGCAAAGGAGGGCAAGGGGGTGGTTAGAATAGAAAGAGATCAAATAATAAGTAAGGTAATGCAGTCACGAAGGAGGAATAAGTTCTAGTTTTCTACAGCATGGTAATGTGAATAAAGTGTACAACAAAAAAATGATTGTATTTTTATAAAGAACTAGAAGTGAAGAGTTCACAAATATCCAGTTCAAAGAAAGCATAAATACTTAGGGAAACAGAATGCAATGCTAATTACCATGATTTAGTCACTGTGTGCTGAATACTTGTATCAATTTGTCACACTGTATTTCGTAAATATATACACTTTATTTTTTAAAAGTATGGTACCTTTATAAAAGGAGGTAGATAGGTCAGTTAGACCAAATAGCTCAAAAGTAAATTCAAAATATGCAGTTAATTACATTTTTAACAAGGACACCAAGAAGACACAATGAGGAAGGATATTTTCTTCAAATAAATTGTTTTAGGAAAAACTGGGTATTCATATTTTAAAGACTGAAATCAGTCCTTTATTTTATACACAAAAATAAACTCAAAATAGATCAAAGACTTGAATTGTGACACATGAAAATAAAAATCCTAGAAGAAAACATAGGGAAAATTTTCCTTCACCTTGTATCAGGCAACAAAGCAGTACTACATTAAACTAAATATTTTTGTAGAACAAAGGAAATAATCAACTACCAACAAAATGAAAAGGCAGTTTATAAACCAGGAGAAAAAAATTTGAACCATGAATCATATTGTTGAGTTTTTAAGGTCTTTCACATTTTATATAGCAGTCCTTTATCAGATATATCTTTATAAATATTTTCTCCTATGCTGTAGCTTATATTCTCTTTCTCTTAACTGCATCTTTTTCAGATTTTAAATTCTAAATTTTAATGAAATCTAGCTTATCAATTCCTTTTTTCAATCACTGGTGTTTTATCTAAAAGTCATCACCAAGTCCGATGTCATCAAGAATTTTCTCCTATATTATCTTCTAGGTGTATTGTATTTCTGCAATTAAAAGTCTGTAATCTGCCTATTAAATAAAAAGACCTATGATCCATTTTGGGTTAATCATTATGAAAGTTATAAGCACTGATTTGCTTATAAATATTCCAGCACCATTTGTTAGTCTAATGTTAAGTTTACTATCAGTCTGTTGTTATCCAAAAATTCACTCATAGGGATTTTTTTTAAAATCAGGATTGCATTAGTTTATGAATAAAGTTGAGAAAGGTTGATTTCTAGACAATATTATTTTTTATATCTATGAATGTGGATTACTTCTCCTTATATTTAGGGTTTCTTTGATTTCTTTCATCAAAGCTTTGTAGTTCTATCACAAAAGCTTATATAGATTTTACAAGATTTATTCCAAGGTATTTCAATTGAGGGATCCTAAAGTAAATGAAATTGTTTTAAAATTTAGTTTCTATTTGTTAATTGCTGATATATAAGAAAAAAGAACTTCCACATACTACAATATCCTGCAACCTGACTAAATTGTGTATTAGTTTTATAATTGTGTAAACCCAAGGAGGTTTTCATTAATTCTTTTACATTCTATACATAGACAAACATGTTTCCTATGAACATTGGTACTTTTGTTTTCCTTGTCAATTTTTATATTATCCTTCCCAGTTTGTAGAAACTGTACTTCTTTTATCATATTTTTACAATTTTATTTTTATTAGCAGATATTTTCAGTACATAAGATTTTGTTTTTCATGGGGAGTTGGTAAATGTACATAACACATCTTAATGCTTTTTTGCATTCCCTTACCCTTTCCTGCTCCTTTTCTCCATCTCTTGGTCCCCTTCCATTTTGATAAAGATCTATCTCCTGTTTTCTATAACCTATCTTTTATTTTTCTTTTTAATTTATTGATGCTTTGACATTCCCATATAAGAGAAACCATGAATATTTAAGCTTACATGTCTGATTCACTTCATTTAACATTATGATCTCAAAGTACACCTATTTTACTATAAATGACTCAAATTTATCACACTTTATAGCAGAGTAATACCCCATTGCAGATAAATACCATATTTTCTTTATGCATTCATTTGTTGATGTATAACACATAGGCTGCTTCTAAGATTTAACTATTATAGATTGTGTGGCTATAAACATGAGTATGAATGTGTCATTGTAACACAATATATTTAACTCCTTTGGAAAGATAACTAGAAGAAAAACAGCTGGGTAGAATGGAATTTCTAGTTTTAAGTTTGTTTTGTTTTTTTGTTTTTTGTTTTTAAAAGATAGTAAAATACAATAAAACAAGACAGAACAAAGCAAAGCCAATCAAGACAATGCAGCAAAACTGGTTCAAAACTTCAGAGCAGGATACCATGAAAACAATAATAGCTTCTGTGATATATCTTGTTATCGTCACAATAATTGTCCATTCCATCAGGTATAGCAAAATCAAACCAAAAACAGAACAGCATAAAACCAATCAAAACAGAATATTAAATAGAGCAGAACAATTAATCAGAACAAAGCAAAACAGTGAAAACAATATTGGACTTCAAAGACAAGACAGAAGGAAATCCCCATATTTGCTATATTGCATAGGGTCATCCTCCCAAGAGATGCTCAGACCACTGGCCCCAGGTCAGCATAATCAACCAAACAATACAAGTATTTAGTTGCTTTATGTGCCTTAGTTGCTATCAACTCAGCCTTTCCCTGACACCATCCAGTTGCTAAGGGGGTGGAGGAATACACAATGTTTGATTCTCAGCCCGAGCTGGTAGGGCACCTCATAGAGGCACTGTCTTTTCTTTCCATAGTGTGTGCATAGCTTTCCAGGCTTACCAGGAAGGCTGGCTCGTTGTTTTTTGGTTGGTTCCCCAAGTCCCAGCATGGCAGATTCTGAGGAGATGCTGGTTTTTCTCTCCCCTCTAGTTTTAGTTTTTTGAGGAATTTACATAGTGATTGTACTGGTTCACATCTCCATCAACAATGGAGAAGTTTCTTTTTTCCATGCAGCCTTAGCAGCATTTGTTAGTATTTGATTTATTGATAATGACTATTCTTTATGGAGTAGGATAGAACCTCAGGGTTGTTTTCATTTGCATTTCTGTACTAGCCAGAGATTTCGAATATTTTTTCATATAATTATTAGCCATATGTGTTTCTTCTCCTGAGAAGTATCTATTCATTTCAGTTGTCCATTTTTGATTGGTTTATTTTGGGGGAGTCTAATGTATTTTAGTTCTTAATGTATTCTAGGTATTAGTCCTCTTGTCTAAGGAATAGTTAGCAAAATTTTTCCCATTCTATAGGTTGATTGTTGATCAGTTTCTTTGCGTTTGAAAACATTTTAATCTGATATGACCTCATTGTTAATTCCTGGAACTATTTCTTATGCAATTGAGATTTTGCTCAGAAAGTCCTTATCTACCATCTGTGTTTTCAAGAGTTTTACCTATTTTACCTTCCTGTATATGATGTTTTAATATTTAGATCCTTGATCCACTTTCATTTTAGCTGAGTACATGGTGAGAGATAGGGGTCTAAGTGTAATCTTCTATATCTGGATAGCCTGTTTTCCCAACACCATTTGTTACAGAGTCTGTCTTTCTTCCAGAATATGTTTTTAGTCCCTTTCTCAAATAGCAGAGAGCTTAATGTACCTGAGGTAGTTTCTCCATGCTTTATTCTGCTCCACCAATCCACATTTGTTTTTGTGCCAATACCACACCATTTTGATTACTCTAGTTTTGTAGTATAACTTGAAGTCTGAGGCTGTGGTGCCTCATGCTTAACTCTTCTTGTCAAGAACTGCTTTCACTATTCTGGGTCTTCTCTTGTTCAAAATGAATTTATGGGATTGTTTTCTCTAGTTTGATGAGGAAAGCTATTGGGGTTTAGAATGGGATTGCATTAAATTTGTATATCAGTTTTGGGAATGTGGTCATTTTGACCATTTGGTTCTGCCTATCCAGGAACAAGAATATAGTTCTCTTTTCTGAAATTTTCTTCAATCTCTTTTTTACAGAGTTCTATAGTTTTTGTCATAAAGGTCTTTTACTTTCTCAGATAAGTTAATGCCTAAGCATTTAGTTTTTTCTTTGATGATATTGTAAATATCATTGTTTTCCTAATGTCTTTTCTTGGTGAGTTTATTGTTGTCATACAGGAATGCTATTGATTTTTGTGTGTTGTTTAATTTGGTTTTTAATTCTAGGAGTAATTTGGTGGAAATTTTAGCATCTTCTATGTAAAGGATCATATCATCTGGAAATAATGATAATTTTATCTCTCACTTTTATTTACATATGACTTATTTTTTGTCTTGCTTGATATATTATGGCTAATATTTTGAGTACTATATTGAACAGGATTGGTGGCAGTGGAAATTCATATCTTGTTCCTGATTTTAGAGGGAAATATTTCAGTATTTCTCAAGTTACTTTGATATATTATGGCTAATATTTTGAGTACTATATTGAACAGGATTGGTGGCAGTGGAAATTCATATCTTGTTCCTGATTTTAGAGGGAAATATTTCAGTATTTCTCAAGTTACTTTGATGTTAGCAGTAGCCATTTATGATAAATGGCTTTTATCAATATATACCTATTTTTTTAGAGTTTGTATCATGAAAGGGTATTGTCAAAGTCTTTTTCTATATCTGTTGAGATAATCATATGATTTTTGTCCTTGTTTTTGTTTATATGATGTATAAAATTTGTTAATCTGTGTATATTGAACCATCCTTTCATCCCTGGTATGAAACCTACTTGATTATGATATATGATCTTTTTGATGATTTGTTGTATTCTGTTTGCCAGTATCTCATTGAAGATTTTTACACCTATGTTCATTAAACAGATTGGCCTGCAGTTTTCTTCTTTAGTTAGACTCTTGTCAGGTTTGGGGATCACCATAATACTAAATTCTAGGAATGACTTTGGAAGTATTCCTTCTCTTTCAGTTTCATTAAAGAGTTTAATGGGTATTAGCACTGCATCTTCCCTGAAGTTCTTTTAGAATTCATCAATGAATCAATCATATCCTTGGTTTTTGTTAATTGGTAGGTTTTTTTTTAAAAAAGCATTTCTTAATTTTATTTCAGGTATTCAATTGCCTATTATTGGACTATTCTGGGTTTTTTAATCTTATGGTTCAGTTTTGGTAATTCATACATATCCAGGGATCTATCTATTTCTTCTGATTTCTCCAATTTATTGAAGAACAGGCTTTCAAAGTAGTTACTAATAATATTCTGAATTTCAGCAGTGTCCACTGTGAGGTTCCCTTTTTCATTTTTAATTGCATGAATTTGGGTTTTTTCTTTCCTTTTTTTTAGGATTGGTTGAGGGTTTGTATGTTTTGTCTGTTTTTCAAAGAACCAGATCTTCAATGTACTGAATCCTTGTAGCTTTGATTTTATTAATTTAGACTCTGATCTATATAATTTCCTTCCTTGTGCTGGCTTTTGATTTATATTGTTCTTGATTTCCTATAACCTTGAGTTGCATATCATTGGTTTATTTAGTTGAGTCTGCTCTGTTTAGGCATTCATAGATACAAACTTCTCTCTCAAGACTGCTTTCATTGTGTCCAATACATTTGGGCATGTTTTACTGGCCCTATTGTTTAATTCTAGGAATTGTCTGATTTCTTGATTTTTTTTCTGATTCCTTGACTATTCAAAAGTTTACTGATTAATTTCCATATATTTGTATAATTACCATGGCTTTGTTTGTCATTAATTTCTACATTCATTGCACTGTGACCTGAAAATATGCATGGAATAATTTTAATTCTTTTGTATGTACTTAAGCATCTTTATGTGCTGGTAGTATGTGGTCTATTTTGGAGAAAGTTCCATGTTCTGCTGAGAAAGATGTGAATTCTTTCATTAAGTGGAATACTTTAGAGATATCTGTTGAGTCCACTGGTTTAAAGGTATGGTTCAACTCTGATATTTCTTTGTTATTTTTTTTGTCCAGTCATCTACTTGTTATAATGGGGTATTTTGATCCCCAAGCATAATTGTATTGATGTTTATCTGACTTTTTAACATTCAGTAGTGTTTGCTTTATGAAATTTGGTCCATCAGTGTTGATGCACATATAAGTGTTACCTCTTCCTGTTTAATTGTTCCCTTTACCAATATATAATAACCTTCTTTTATTCTTCTGATCTTGAAGTAGCTTGAAGTCTACTTTGGCTGAAAATACAATATCCTTGTTTGCTTGTACTATGGTGCTGAAAAGCTGAGATACTTTGGTGTTGTCTTTTGTTAGTGAGGAAGAGTCTAGTTTCTTGTCAAGAAATGTTCTTAACTAACTATAGGTTTTCTGTAGATCTTTTTTTAAAATCATTTTGAAGAAATTCCTTTCTAATCCCAGTTTACCAATCATTTTCATTATGGATGGATTAATTCCATCAAATTTTTTTGTACCTAATATACAAGTATGTGGTCTTTTTTGGGCCACATTAGATAGATTACATGAATTGGTTTTCAAATGTTGTTTCAGGCTGCTATAGCAATGTACAATAGGCTGCAATCTTATAAATGGCATAAATTTATTTCTCACATACTGAATACTAGAAGTCTTCACTCAGCATGTCAGCGTCCTTCATTAGAACCTCTCTTTTGTACTGCAGAATGCTGTGTATTATTGTGTCCCCTCATGGCAGAAGCTGGCAAGGTAGGTCTCTGGAGTCTCTTTCATAAGGGCAGCGACCCTATTCTAGAAGGCTGAACTCTAATGACCTACTCACTTCTAAAACCATCATGTTACGTGGTTAGGATTTTAACATGTGAATTTGCAGAGGACATATTCAGTTCACAGCATTAGTTAGTGATATAATTTCTTTGACAGATATAGACCTGTTCGTGTATGACTTTATTCTTGCATGAGTTTTGGCATATTGTGTCTTAAAGGGATGATCTATTTCTTTTCAGGTAATCAAACTTATGGACACAGAAGTGTGTTTAGTGTTTCTTTATTATCTTTTAATGTCCATAGGATCAGTACTGATGTCACTTGTTTATTATATTAGTTGCTTATGATCTCTCTTTTTCTTAGCCTAGCTTAAAGCTTATTGATTTGTTTATTTAAAATTCATTTTAGGTTTGATTGATTTTCTCTACTGATTTTCTTATTTTGGTTTAATTGATTTCTGCTTTACTATGTATTAAATCTGTTCTTGTGATAATTTTGGATTTAATTTGCTGTTCTTTTAGTTTCTTAGGGTAGAAACGTATTGATTTTAGATCTTTCCCTCTGCTCTACTGTATCTCTTTAGTGCTAGGAAATTCCCCAAAAGCACTACTTTTGCTGCATCCTACAAATTTTGATAAGTTTTATTTTCCTTTTTTTGTTGTTTTAGGTAAGAATACTTTAAAATTTCTATTGACATTTCTTTTTTTTTGCTCATGGATATTCAGAAGTATGAAGATTTGGAGGCCAACCTCCAAGATTTAGAAATACTTTATTACCTTTCTGTAATCAACTTCGAGTTTAAGTTCCGTGTGGTTTGAATGAAGACTTTTTTTGAGACAAGGTCTTAAAAGACACTAAGTTATCCAGCAGGTATTTCACTATTCCTATCCTTTTATATTTGTTTAGGTTAGGCCTGTTTTATGGCTCAGAATATGGTTTGCGTGGTGAATGATCCGTGTGAGATTGAGTATAGTATAAATGCTACTATAGTTGGATGAAGTGATCTACTGATGACAATTATATCCAACTGTCTTTCTGATTTTCTGTGTTCTAGATCTGTCCCTTTATAGTAGAGGAGTATTAAAAAGTCAAACTGTAATAGCAGAGTCATCTGTTTCTCCTTGTTGTTCTATTGATTTCTTTATGTATTTTGATGTACTATTATTATTAAAGTTTATTATATTTCCTTGTATAATTGACCCCTTCATCATTAAATAATTCTCCTCATCATTAAATAATTACCCATGATAACATTCTTCTTTATAAAATTTACTCTGTCTGAAATTAATTCAGCCACCTCTACTTTCTTTTGAACAGTGTATGATATATCTTTTGATTGGTGTGAGTATATATATCTTTCTTCATCCATCTGTATCTTTCAATCTGTATGTATCCATATATTTTAAGTAATTTTATTGTATACATCATCTTGTTAGGTGTTGTTTACTGATCCACTGATAATTTCTTTTAATTGATGCATTCAGATCACTGATGTGATTATATTTATCATATTTATTACTATTGTTTGTTTGTTTGTTTGTTTTTTAAAATGGGGTCTTGCTATGCGGTTCAGATTGGCCTTGAGCTCACTTTGTAGCCTAGGCCGGTCTAGAACTCACAACAATCCTCCTGCCTCAGCCTCCCAAGTACTGGGATTACAGGCATGTGCCACCAGGCCCAGCTAACTATTCTGTACTTGTTGCCATTGTTCTTTCTTCCTGACATCTACATTTTTCTTTTATATTTTAATTAAATGTTTTTAATAATTCCATTTTCTCCCCTTTCTCTTTTTACTTTTTAAATTACACTTTTCTTGGGGTGCATTTTTAGTAGTTTCCTTTGGGTTTGAAATACACATTTACAACTAATTCAAATCTTGTTTCAAATAACACTATATAATCTTTCCAATCATGTAATTTATAATAACATAATCCTAATTCTTCTTTTTTGTCTCTTATATTGCTACTGTCATTTATTGCATTTATGCATAAGCATGTTTAATTGAATACATTTTTGCTATTAGTGGGTTGAACAAATTGTTATCTGTTAGGTCAATGAAGACCAAACAAAATGGAAGTGTTTACCTTCATTTATTTATTTTTTATGCTATTTCTTTCTCATGTAGATCCAAACTGTTTTTCACCTATATCATTTTCTATCTTTTTAAGTAACTTCTTTCAAATTTATTGCAGGCCAGATATGAAGCCGGATGATGTACTAGGTAAAAGGAACTGCTACAAACAGTTCTTTAGTGATGTAGCAGTAATGGGGGGCGGGGGCAGGAAGTGTTCTTAGTTCTGTGGTTAGGTTTTAGTCTTTTTCTTCTTGGAAATATCCTTTTATTTTAATTATTTTTAAAATCTTTTCTATTTTCTTCAACCAGGGAAGTTTGCCTCACAGTTTTATATTCCCTTTGGAGTCCAGCACAGCATTTTTACTGAGTTTATGTCTATGGACTGTGAACCTCACAAATGCCTCCAATTCCTTCCTAAGTTTTCTCTGCAAGTGGGTATTTCCATTCTCCGACACAGGATATTGAAACCTCTGATGCTGGATGATTCTCTTCCCTCAGGTCACTGGGGCTCTGATGGAACTCCAGCAGGTTACATTCTGGTTAAATTGTTTCTCCTGAGGACAGTGCTTATTAAGAAGAAGAAGAACATGTTCTGGCATATTTCAAAATGTTTACTTTTGCCTTTCCCCTGAGGGAACCTCTTCGAGTATACACTATGTGAAGTTGATTGAACCCCAAAGGCAAAACTCTTAATAGTGCGAGGACACTGGTGACTGGATTCGTCTGGGGTTTTGAATAAAACTTGTCCACATTGAGACTCCAGCAATTCATGAAGTAGTTTAGGTTTTCCTATCCCGGGACTAGTTCCAACAGAGATTTCTGGTCATAGATTTCTGGTATGGCAAGTTGTACTTCTTAGTATTCATTCATCTGTCTTCACTTTGGGAGGCAGTAGTTTTCCTGTACCCTTGCCTCTCCTAAAGGTTTAAAAACCGGTGACTTTCACTTCAGTTCTTTGTTTGTTAATACAGATGGTATCTCCCAAGATCCTTAAATGTCAGGTCATAAACTAGAAGTAGGCAGTAGTATTTTAAATTTCAAATCTATTGCACATTTTTTTCCTCACTCTATATATCAGGGTTTTATTAAAGATCAACATTTGCCCTTTGAACAAAAGTAAATGTCCCTTGCGTGAAATGTGCACTGAAATTATTCCTCTTTGTGGTAGACTGACAACTGATAGTTAACTTGTAACACCAGCTGAACCGAATCAGCGTGATGCTGCGTGTGGGTGGCCCACCTGAGCATTGTTGCCAACATAAAAAGGAGAATGGGCAAGGAAGAAGTAATATTATTGGCTTTCCTGGTTGTTGTTGGGTCTCCTAGGTTGTGTTGGTTCTCCTGTTGCCCTTGGTTCTCCTGGAGGAGTCTTCTGAGCTTCTTTCCTAACATGAATTTGGCTGTTTTCACTGTCAGAGTAGCTTGGGGCCTTGTTGCTGAGAATGGCTGCGATTACTTTGGAGGAGCTTTGGTTCTTACTTTGAGCATTGCTTTCTCGCTCCAGAGGGGAACACATGTGGTATTCAATCTCCAGAGAAGCTGGTCACGCTAACTTTCTGATATGAACTCAGCTGTTCTCATTGGTGGAGGAACTCGAGACCTTGTTGTTGCTAAGGATGGCTGTGGTATTTTCTGGGGGAGCCCTGGTCCTTACTTTGAGCATTACTTTCTGGTTCCAGTGCAGAACCCTAAATCTGGCACAGATCCTTCATCCTGCTGGCACAGACTCTCTGGCTTCCACCACTGAGCTTTGGGCCTTTCCAGCACAGATCCTTGAAACAGACTTTCATGAGTCATTGCTGCGGGCTCTAAGCCTCTGGTTGGACTCCTGGGAGGCATTGTCATGGGCTGCAGGTATGCAGCTGGACTCAGGAGGATGCTGCTGTGGAATCCAGGCCCTCAGCTGGATTCTTTGGGTCTTTAGTGTGTGGCCAGATTTCCTGCACTTTTGTATTTGACTCTGTAAATTATGTATCCTGTATTAAATTGTTTTCTTTGCAATCCCTAACTACAACACTCATCTATTTCATTGTCATCTCTTTTTGACAATTTCAAACATTCTTTGCCTTTTTACTCTTACTATTTCTGTTGAAACTTTTCCTAGATGTTATTTTATCAGTGGTTGAATAGCACAGAGCCAGAAACCATCAGAGCAGGGAGAAACCTTAAAGATCACCTTGTAGAACTATACTTCAGAGGCTTAAAGCTCTTCCACAACTTCCCTGACAAGTTGTCATTAGCAGCTTATATATACTAGTGTGACCAACTCACCACTACCTGTACCCACCTGTTGAACAGTACTGCCCTTGGGATGTTACCAAACATAACTTCATTGTTTGCTTCTTATGGGAAATTATCTTGAGTCTTCCAATCAGTCACAGGTTTGGCTTTAAATGGTCTCCATAATAGATGCTTGTGGTTAACATGGTGATTTCCAAGCAAGTAAGACTGGTAAGTTTTTTATAGTTTCTCCCGCTAGACTCCTTTGAGGTGACTCCTCAAAGTCAAGATGTAGCAGTATCAAACTTGGGCTGATTTCTCTACTTCCCTTCCCAGTTTCTGATTTTCCAGCTGTACTCTTGATCTCTACTCTTTGCTGGCCTCCCTTCACTTTGCAGGAGTAGCTCTCTTACACAAAATCTTCCTCCAGCTTTCACAGATGTTCTCTGTGCTTCAGGCACCTTAGATGCAGCACTAGAGAAAGAGAAGTTTTATCCTACAGAGGGTCTCTTTTATTTTTGCACTCTCCTCTAAGACTGCCTGTGCTGTGTCATCCCATACTAATTGAAGGCTCCTTTGTAGAGTATGTGTGATCTCTTTGAAGTCTACTCCAGATTGGATGTAAAATAGAGAGACCCTCACTGTCTTCCCTTTGCGGTAAGGAAAAGACAGAAGTACCTTCTAAGGAAATCTCTCCATAAATCCTCCCCCTTCTTCAAACTCTTGACCCTATAGAGACTTTTCATAGGTCTCATATTCTTTGAAAATCTATTTCTGGCAATATTTACCTTTAGATTGTCTCAAGTACCGTATTGTGGCACTGTGGTTATAATTTCAGCTTAATATTTCCTCACACACCCAAGGATGTGTGTGCTTTGCTTTTTCAAAAAGCTGATTGTCTAAATCATTTCCTTTCCTATTGCACCAGTGCATTTTACCATCACTGATTAAGTTCAGTGATACACAAAGCAAGATAATTTCTTTTTGTAGTTGCTCACAATTTGTGGTAGGCTGAGAAATGGCTTCCCAAAGGGTATCCATATCCTAACCTCCGGAGTCTATGAATAGTATTTTACATTGCAAAAAAGACTTAGCAGATTTTATTGAAATTCTTGAGATTGGGTTATACCATAGATCATTCACATGGACTCTAACTGTGGACACAAATGTCCTTATCAGAGGAGGCAGAAGGAAATATGACTAGAAGAGAGGAGATGGTTATGTGATGATGACAGCAGATACAGAATTCATGTGCGCTGATGATAGAAGATTTAGCCACAGGGTGAGAACTGCTGGTGTCCACCAGCTGAGAAATGGGAGAAGCTGGAAAAGGCAAGGCCCTTTAGAGCCTCCAGAGGAAAATTACCTTTGCAGACATCTTAATCTTAACACTGTTAATCTTATTTTGGACTTCTGACCTACAAAATTCTAAGACAATAAATTTGCCCCGCTTGAAGCCACTAAATCTGTGATTTGGTTTTCACAGTAGCCACAGGAAGTTAATATATTCTTCAAGCAGTTGAAGAATCAAACACTGTTTTGAGAATGAGTAAAGAAGTTGTTTTTCCCTGAAGGGTTAAGGCTAATATTAAATGATATACAAGCAAAAATCAATGGTTCATTCTGGTTGTCCAGGGTCATCTACCTTAAATAAATATTGCTGCTCTGAAATGTCTTCGTATGAGTCGTGCTTTGTGTTTTGAGGAGCGTCTTCCCCGGTAGGTCTAACAATTAGTTTTTATCGTCTAGGTTTCTATCCTGTGTAATCTTTGGGGCATCATCCAGCTCTGAAAAAATAAAGAAACCAAATATATTGAGCACCAAGAAGTGGCTCTACTTTTGTAGACAGTTTCAAAGTTCAAGTGAAAGTTACTTCTTTGTTCTAAGAAGTTCAGCAGGCTGCCTTCTGCTGAAGAGCTTTAAATAATCTTTGCCCAGTGCTATTTTTGGTATCCAGGACAATAGATTATTATAGGCAAAAGAAAAAAATTCAGGGCACTACTCCAAAAATAGGGCATTTCATTTTGAAATGACTTATCTCTTACTTGGTCCCAATGTAACTTGCAGGGACAAAAAACTTTCCCCCAGGGAACAAAGCAAGGACCTTGGTAACATTTTGGAATAGCAAGTTTGAGTTGATTTTATTTTGTTTGTTCTTTAAGGTTGATCAATTTCCTGTATCCATTCACATCACTCTACAGCTCTCAGAGTTCCCCCAATGACCGGAAACAGCAGCAATTTCAATTTAGCACCCTTAATATAGCTCTTATTTCTTAGCAAATTGCAAAAGAAAAAGAAATCCTTGAACACAGCTATGTTCTTTGCATTGCTGTAGGGATTGTATTATTTATGCTTTAATAGATGTATACTTTTATATTCATATTATCACACTGTTTGGAAACAGATACAGCTGCAATGTAACAGTAATCAATGTACGCTGACCACTTTTGTTGGTGTCTTTAATTATTCAGTGTAGACAAGGTACATTTCTTTTACTATTTAATTTCTCTCTTGCCAGGCAGACACTTAAGCCACTGAGCTAAATCCCCAGCCCCTGTTTCTCTCAGAAGAATAATAATTCAAATCCGCTCATGTTCATATACAATGTATTCTCAGGTAACATGTGGACATTGGCTACAAAAGTGTCATCACATGCTCCCCTTCTTAAGGAGCTTACAGGAAGGAAAGTAATGCAGATGTAAGGATAACATAAATGTGCATGCAAAGAGAGGACACAGGTGAGAGAACAATTGCTTCTGTTTGTATAGTGTTTCCCGTGGCTAAAATAAAGACAAGGAGTCACAGTATAGTTTCAAGAATCACAAGGCTTACTGTCAGATAAAGACATTTAAAAAATGATTTCTCAATTCTCAGTGAGGAAAAGAATAATAGAAACAAATACACAAAAAACTGTTCAACATCTCTGGCCATTAGAGAAATGCTAATTCAAACAACACTAAGATTCCATGTTACTCCTGAAAGAATGGCTATCATCAAGATATCAAATCATAATGTACATGGCATACTGGCATAACATACTGGCATCTATATTGTTGGTGGAAATATAAACCAGTATAACCACTATTAAATCAGTATGGAGATTTCTCAAAAACCTAAAACTAAAAATTTATTCGACTATCTATTACCCTTATAGGTATCAGTCCTAAAGTGTTGAAAATATTACATTACAGTAATGTATGCCCATGTTTATAGCAGCAAAATTCATAATGGCTAAATCTTAGAAGCAACCTATGTCCATCAAAAGATGAAAGGATAAAAATATATTTATACAGAATGGAGTACTATTCTGTCATAAAAATGATAAACTTGAGCAATTTTTAGAAAAATAGCTGCACCTTGAGACTATAATATTAAGTGAAATGAATGAGATACACAAGAGTAAATATTACATGGTTTCTCTTATATGAGAAGCCTGAAATATGAATAAAGAGCAAAATAAAAGATAGATAACAGGAAATAGGGTGAAAGATCTTTTGCAAATGGGAAAGATATGACATGGAGGACAAGATAGAGGAACAGAGGAAAAAGTGAAGGGGAAAGGGATGAAAAAGCTGAGATATATTATATATATGTATCAGCTTCCCATGAGGAATATAATCAATATGTACGGCAAACATACACTAATAAAAAATAAAAGTTGAAAACAACAGGAAGACACCGAGTAAAAGAAGGTAATTGAGAGAAGGCACAATTAAATATTTAGTGAGTGAGTTATAATTTCATTTAAACCAGTGATCAAAGCCTATGGCTCAATTAAGATGGAAATAAGTCTTTGTGGATGTTAGATCTAATTGTATTTTTGATGTGTACCCTTCTATGAGAAGATCTCAAAGGAGATAGCTAGACCTACAAAATGGAGCTCCATGACAAGAAGCAAGTCCTTGATACTACAGTGAATATGTGAGTATACAAAGCATACTTTGCAGCTTACAGAGAATAACTTTACCACTACTTAAGCTCTCAACCCGTCTTAGAAACCCAAAATCCTGGGTTTCTAAGTGTTTTGGGAGCTCACAGGTGAATCCTATAACTCACATGTATGATCTGGTAAGGTGTGACATGGCATTCTTTTAGAGAAGGGGGATTATTCTATATTAGTAACACAGTAAAACATGTCACTTATGTAACAAATTACATGTTTGAATAGTTTCAAAGCTACATAGCAGAAAGGTAAGGGGGAACTACTGTCAAAAAGTGATTATTGATGTGAGTTGTTTGGTTTGGTTTGGTTTGGTTTTACTGGATTTCACGTTATAAGAAATACCAATTTATATTTTTAATTTCCCATCCTTTTCCTGAATCTCCAAATTGATAAGTATGTATTGGTATAGTTGGTTACTCTCATGTTGCTGGGACACAATACCCAACACACCTACAGTTTATTTTAGTTCCTAGTTTTTAGAGGTTCTGCTCCATAGTCAGCTGGTTCCAAGTCAGGGAAATGTGGCAGAAAAGCATGGCAGAGGAGAAACAGTTCTTGGCATGCAGGCAGAAGGCAGCAAAACAGCACCCTCCCCTTCCATTTTATTCCACTCAGGCTATTGGTTGGTGCCACCAACACTTGGCTGTTGAATGAAGAGGAGCACAGAGCCTACCAGCTCCAAAATCCCATTAAATATTAGATATTTAATATATATTAAACAGTATATAATTTATTTATAAATAAAATTTATTTTCATTATTTTTCAAATGATTAAATAAAAATAAATGACATTGAATAATTTTATTAGGACCATAGACCTAGAGAATGTTTCAATCTGACCTTACTCACACTCATTCCAAGGTTGATACACAGTTTTTTCCTATAGAGATTATCACATGGGATAAACTGCTTTCTTGTATTTGGGAATAGAGGAAGCAGTTTCCAAATGAAGTCTTTTGATTTTTGTTTTTCAACTGATTATTGAAATCATTCAGAAATTCTGAGAACATGTTAAGAGTTTCTTAAAACTGTCAGATGAAGTCATCTATGGAAAGCAAAACTATTGTGTAACCATATATGGTTATCCTGTTCGTTGGCCTATAAACTTTTGTACAAATGTTTTACTTCTGTTTTGTCACAAGTTAAGTCTGACTGAATGTGAAGAATGGAACCTGGATTACCTGGTAGGGTCCACACCACTGCTGAGAGGTCAAGAGACAGTGGACGGTGATAGCAATACGTAACAAGAAGACCAATGGAAGAATTATTCTTCAGTTTTTTCCATGCATTTGCACTGTATGAGAGAGACAATTTAGATTTGCATTATTTTCTTTATTATTTTCCTTAAACTTGATAATGTTCTTTTGTATCAAATAAAGGGACTATTTAGGTTCAAATATTTCACTTGAAAACCTTATCTAGATAAGGGTGTTTTTTAAAAATAAGACAGTTCCAGTTTTTTGAAAAAATTTCAATTATCTTCTATTATGGCAACAGATTCTCATTTCTACTTAGAGTAATGACATCCAATTTTCTTTTATAAAATATATTTGAGGAAAACAAAAAGTCAATTTAAAGAAAATAGTAAATAAGAGCTTAGGTGGTACTCAGATATAGCAAAGAGACTGCTGAAGTTTGTGAAACTGTGTTCTGTCTCATACCTCTCAGTTTACAAATAAGATTCCACAGGGAGAATCTATTTATGGCCCAAAATTTTGACCTAGAATTCACATATCCTGTACTTTTATTGTGTCCACTACCAACATCCATCCCCAAGTTCTAAAGCTCTTTTCCCCATTTCCATTCTTTTTGCTCTAAAATTTTGTTTCCTAATAGAAATTTCTAATTGAAATTCCTATAAAAATTTCACTGAAATTTAGGGGATACCTGTTTCTACTGTATTCAGGCCACAAAGTTTGCAGGTACACCTTAACTGGATTGTCAAGAAACTTTTCCATCACTCAAGCTGCATAAACATCTGGGTTCAGTTGAAATTTAGATATTTATAACTGAAAACATCATTATTAATAAATGATATTACACTTTATAATATTGATTTCTAACATCAATTTCTAAACAACCCTTATTCTTGATTTTAAGAAACTCATCTATTTTTGGAAGATTTATTATCTAACACAGTAGTGCCAGTACCCAGAGCTAAATGTTGAGAACATAAATCCAGTTGATTAAATTAATGTGCATTAAATGCCAACTATTTAGTAGCCTCTGTGCTCAGCATTGGATATACAATATAAATTTAATACCCTAATAGCTATAATTTAATAGGTACATTCAATTCATTACACCATTTAGGTCTTACAAAAGCCCTCTAAGATGGAAGACTGTTACCATATTTTCTGGATGAAAGAACTGCAGGTGGTTGCCTCATCAAGGTTGATAACTCATCCGTGACACAAAGCTCACAAGTGTCAATGTGAGAGTTTTAATATGACTAAGATTTAGCTTCATGTTCTTTGTATTATTTTGTCTCTTTGAGTCTCAACTGGAAGTATCTTGTTGATTTTTTGCCATATCTGCAGCAAAAGATCTATTCAGAAAGGAAAAATCTTGAGAAACATAAAAGGGTAGAATAGCAATTTGGAATATTCCAAATCTCACATGAATATTAAATCCTGATACATGACAAGTGCTTGATATTGCATGAAAAGTGAACACAGTGAAGGTGTCATATTTCTGTGAATCCTAGACTCTGAAGTTATAAAGGAAGTCTAGGATTCAAGGACATTTAGATGATTGGGAAAGTGTTTCATTAGAGAAATGAGAATCTATAGAATAATAGATCAGAATAGAGAAACCAAGATATTCTGTCTGTCTGGGGAGGAACAAGAAGGAGGAGTGGACCTTCTCATGCAGAAGTTAAGGCTAGGCTTGGGGCTGATGTGCAGACACACACATATATATGCATGTGTAATATGTATATATACACATGCATGGTTGTACATATATGGACACATAAAATATATGTGTGTACACGAGTGAATATGCATAACATGTATACATGTAAGTGTGTATACATGTGTGTAGTTATACATGTGTACATGTACATATATACATTATATACATAACATGTATATTTATGTATTGTGTATATATGTACATATACATATACAAATATACTTATGTGCTTATACATATATTAGGCATATATTAATACATGCATGTATATGTATGTGCATAGCAAGCATCTTATATAACTTTTTGATGGTCTTCCTGAAGCCAACACTAAAGCAGAAATCATTTCAGCCTTTGGAATTCTACCTCCACAAGGTATTATCTCCAGCACAGTGGCTGTGCATTGATTGCCTTCCAGGAAAGCATTGTGTGGTTTGGAAAAGGCTGCCTATTCTGACATGTAACTGCTGTGTGGTAATTTGTAGTCATGCATATTTTCTGTTTGCCTTATTACTTGACTGTCCATTTACGAAGCATAATTAGGACCTACTAAGCTATAAATAAGGTAGAGTTATACTTTCTGGCAAATTCTTTAATATGACTGATTACCCTTGGCACAAAAACTATAGTTGCATGAGTTTCTTAAATAAAAACTGCATAATGATCTTTCCATCTGTCAAAGTTGCATAATTAAAGGCATCAGCAGCGCATAGAATTAGCACTTCAGGTTTTGTTCACAGGTTTGGACAGCATCCATCATCAGCTTGACAGATGGAATTGTTTTTTTCTTCATATTTTGCTCTTGTCTCTACAGCTATGCAGTCCCTATTGAGGGCCTCATGGAAGACTAGGAATCACAGACCCCAGGTAATTGACTACAGGCAGGATTGGTTTGCCTGCTTCATTATTTATCACTAGACCAACACTGAGATCCTGTGTGCCATTAGAGAGCGGATCAATCGCCCCACTATCCCTTAGACACGGAGTGTGAGAGGACATCTGGCATTTTCTAGAAGGATGAGGGATTGGAAGACTGCTTTGCTTCTAGATAGAATTTTATAAGCAACCTGAAATGCACTCAGCTGTTGGTGATAATACACGAATTATAGGTGACTCATCACTTTCACCTGCACATCCTGGATCTAGTTTCCTACTAAGTAATAATAATGATAAAAATAACTGCCCAAACTGTTGACTGTCATGTCTCAGGCAAAATACAAGTATTTTCTCATTTTATAGATGA
The DNA here is from genome assembly GCA_004027295.1 of Dolichotis patagonum. Taxonomy (NCBI): domain Eukaryota; kingdom Metazoa; phylum Chordata; class Mammalia; order Rodentia; family Caviidae; genus Dolichotis; species Dolichotis patagonum. The sequence goes on along the minus strand of PVJX010012076.1, from coordinate 24,348 downwards.
ACAAGCAGACACAGAGAGCTAAAAGCATGCCTGAAGTCACACTTATTAGCAGAATTAAATTTTAACTCTATTCAGAAATCCACATAAATAGAGAAATGCAGCTAATATTAGGCAGAATAATTTACTTCCCAAACACATCAGAGTATCTATAAATATGAGAGTGGAAAATTAATAAACCTATTAGTCAAGTTGAAGTGGATTATAGGCAACCTTAAAGTCAGTAGAGGATTATGTTCTTAAAAAGTATTTGTAAATTAGCTCCTTGTAATACATTTATGAAGTACTAGGGTGTCTGAGATTTGTCTCAAAATAATGGTGAGGTGGAGATTAAGATGGGTCATGAGTTGATAATTGCTGAAGTTAGGTTCTGTGTAGAGACTTACTATTTTTTCTACATTTGTATGTTTAAATTTTTTCCATAAAATGGTCTTAAAAAGAAACATAAAAACTAGTGGACTCACTGGGAAAATTTATACAGATTCATATACAGAAGTGCAAATATTGAATATTCCAAATAAAGTTCCCAAGAACCTTTGTTGCATTGGCAATAATTGTTTCTATACAATCTATCTCATAGACCTCACTCAGATGACATTCATAACAATTATTAAATAATTTAAAATTCTGTTTTTTCATCTTTAATAACCCATGAATGCAGTATATACTAGTTGACTGTATCAGGTTTTTCTGACAAACAGAATTAAGGAGTTACATGTATATCTGTATGAATGTGTGTGTGTGTGTGTGTGTGTGTGTGTGTGTGTGTGTGTGTGTAAAGAGAGCTATATCATAAGGAATTGACTTACAGTTATGGAAGCTAAGAAATCCAGGATCTAGTTAGCAAGCTGGATGCTAAGGTGTGATGGTGGTATAGTTCCAGTTTTGATTAAAATATGAAGGCTTTAGACCCAGTCCAGCGAACCATGTAAGTTCTAATCTTTGTTCAAGTCCAAAGGCAGAAGACTGATGTTCCAGAAAGAAGACTGTCAAAGAGAGAAAATTCTTTTAGTCCACTTTTTGTTTTATACTGACTTTCAACAAATTGCACTAGAAAGGACAATTTGTTTTACTAGTCTACCAATCCAAATCTTTCTTTTGACATATATACTCACGGTGATTCACCGTGATATCTCCATACATGCACCATACACTGTGCACTGATCATGCATATCAGAAGATCATGCACTGTGATTTATCCCAGGAATGCGAAGGACAGTTTGACATACTTGTGCCAGTCAATCTTGATTATCAGATTGATCGGATTAAACCATGCCTCCAAGGTGAAAGAACATCCCTAGGTGTGTCTGTGAGAGTGTTCTCAGATATGTTTGGAACATGGGCCAGCAAAATGAGACGGGAACAGTTGCCCTGAAAATGGGTGGCATTTTCCAATAGGCTTGCAGCCTTGAAGGAAAAAATCAGAAGGAAGAAACCAGCCAGTTCTTGCAAACTTGATTATGGTTGAGTGGTGAGTGGGTGCTTTTTATCCTGTCACTTTCCATGGAAATCAGACTTCAGCTTCCTCAGCCTTTTATATATATTCACACCAGCAACTCTCCAGGGAGCCTCCAGGCATTCAGTCTTGGACTGGCCCTGCATCATTTGTCCCTCTTGTTCTAAGGCTTTCAGCTTCTTGAACTGAGGAGCTATTGGATCCAATTCAGATAGCCGTTGTGGAACCATCCAGCCTCCAATCCTGTAAGTCAGTGTGAGCCAGTCTAATAAATCTTATATAATTATACATACATATATACATACATATTATGTATTTGTTCAGTTTGTGTAGAGAATCATACCAATATAATATATTGAAATCAATAAACACAATGCAAATTACCAAATCTAGACACAAAAGTGATCCATCAAACAATGACAGCATAAACTGTTCTTTTTGATGAACTAAGAGCGATTAGTAGTATAGTTATCTATCTTGCACACATACACATACATAAATTTATATATGTTTACCAACATACATAACAACTAGTTTTGAGATAGTAATGTGCAATATTTTAACTAGTGTTAATTCCTTACTTTTTTCATTTTTGAAATTCTGTATGATTTCTATCCTTTTTGTTTTTCTTTTTTTAAATAAAATAAAAAATGTAAAATATAATAAATAAAAAATGAACAATGCATCTCATCAACAGAATGAGAGATAAAAATCATATGATCATTCAGTAGATATAGAAAAACATTTGATAAAGTTCAACATCCACTCATGATAAAAGCCTCAAATTAAGAATAGAAGGATTACATCTCAACATTAAAAAGGATACATATGATAAAACCCATAGCCTATATTAAATTAAGAGATATTGAAAGCATTTTCCTGTAAGATCAGGGACAATACAAGCATGTTTATTCTAATTTTTATTCAGTATTGCACTGAAAGTTTTAGCCAAAGTGATTATCAAAGATATAAATAAAAGGCACAAAATAAGAAAGGAAGAATTCAAGTTATTCCCATTTGCAGTGGATATGATTCTACACATAGAAAGAAATTAAAATCCCTAACAAAAGGCTACTAAACTGATAAATTTAGTAAAGCAGTAAGACACCAAATCAGAATACAAAAATTAACAGCTTTTTTATACACTAATTTTTGGTTTACTAAAAAAAATGATGAAAGCAATCCCACTTACATTAGCCCTAAGAAATTAAAATATTTAGGAATAAATTAAGAAATTGAAACACATCATTAACAAAAATTATAAAACAAAATAACCAGAAAGAAACTTAATTAATAAAGTTAAGAAGTTCTACAGTAAGAATTATGAAACACTGAAGAAAGAAATAAAAGAAGACACTATAATTTAGAAAGACCTCCCATGTTCATGGAAAAGAAGAAATAATAGTATTAATGTCCACACAAAAGCAATTTATAAATTCAATATAATGCTAATCAAAATAACATTTAATGCTCATCACAGAGCTACAAAAAAACAATTGTGAGAGGGAACAAAAATACCCAGAATAGATAAAGTAATCTTGAACAAAAAGAGAAAAGTTGGAGTCATCACATTACCCTGTTTTAAAATATACTATAGAGCTATGATTTTTAAAAAGCAACTTAAAGTTGACATAAAAGCAGACACATGTGCCAATGAAATAGCATTAAATACTCCAGAAATAAATCCAGCTCAAATCTGAATCATATACAGAAACAACCTAACAGTCACACTTTGAATAATATTTCAACAAATTTTTGGGTAACCCATAGGCCTGTCAAGTTGACACATAAAATTGATGATCACATTGCTTAAAAAAAAAAAATATATATATATATATATATATATATATATATATATATATATATATATATATCAAGAGGTAAAAGCAACAGAAATAACCAGGAAAATCAGTTACTGAACAAACTGCCAGGTCCCTTACTTATTTTATTATTACAAGAAATTGATAGATGTGCTGTGACTCCAGTAATGTAATTAAAAAACCCCAAGTTAAAAATACCAAATCAAAAGTTATCTACTCACCTCATAAACAGATGTATTGTAGGGAACTCTGTGACAGGTAATTTCTTTCTTTATACTTGAAATAGTTCCCCTTCCTTCCTTCCTTCCTTCCTTCTTTATTTTCTTCCTTCTTTCTTTTCTCCCCTCTGTCTTTCCTTCTAAAAAATTACTGATAAAAAGTTATGTACCTGCTATAGGATTGGTAGTAGGAATACAGCAATGAATCTCATTTCAAAATCTATCAAGGACGCTAAACAATAAATAACTAAATATATCATTACCAACTGTGACAAACACCATGGAGAAAAAGCAGGACATTCTAAATGCAAAAACAATGCTAAATTTAGATTGGAGTGTCTTTCTCGTTGGATCTTCAATGAGACTATTAGTTTTCTAGGACTCCCCTAACAGAATGCAACAGACTAAATGTCTTTAAAAATAGAATTTTATTTTCTGATAGCTAAATGTTAGTATATTTAGTCTCTTCTAAGATCTTTCTTCTTGTCTTGCAGGTGACTACCTTTTCACTGTGTCTTCCCCTTATGCTATGTGTTATCTTTATCCTCTTTTGTTACAAGATCGCCAAATACTGGATTAGGGCCCATTCATATAATCTAATTTTGCCTTAGTTATCATTTTAAAGGCAATATGGTTATATTCTAAGTTATATACCAAGGCATAGGACATACTCAGCAATGCATGTGTCTCAGGGGTACCAAATTCAACCCACAATAGGAACCATCTGGTAAAATGGGATACAAAAGGTCCACTGCAGGTTTGAACACCAAGCACAAGGGAATTTCTAGTAATTTCTCTTTTATTTAAGTTGTCATACATAATGGCATTAGCAGAAAATGGCAATGATGGAGAAGGGAAGGCGAATGGAAGGTACAATGGTGGTTACTATGGAAAGTCGATCAAGCTTGTTAGAAACAGAGATTTCTGGACAATATCAAAATCTTAGCTGAGACAAGTGAACCATGTAGATCTGCCCAGATGGGGACAAGGTGGAGTCTGTCTCAGTCATGCACATAGTGTGGATTTTTGAGGGGAGGTGCAATTGGAGAGGAGTAACAAGGAAGCTGTTGTTCTACTAGGTTGTAAAATCTAAGCTAGATAAACATGGAGTTGAACAAAGTAGAGAGTAAAGAATTTATATTCATTGTATTACAGTATAATAAATGCATTAGAGGTGAGTAATTTTGTTTCCTAGGTTACTGTGTACCTGAAAGCACTTGTTTTATTCACAGACAATAAGCTCTGGAGAGCCCTAATGCTGGACAATCAAGCTGGACAGATCTCCCCAGAAAGGCTGTTCTATTCCATACACCTTAATCCAGAAGTTGAAAAATACCCTGTTTATTTTCTCTATAGACCCTGAATAGAAAAATTCAAATAACTTGGATGTGCAGCTGAGGATACCATGACCCGTAGACTCCCTTCCTTCCTCCATCACCCCTTTCATCCTCATTGGTTATAAGTGAAAACAGTGTCCAAAATAGCTCTGAAGAGCTGCCTTCAGTTCTCAGGAGGAGGAGGAGGTCCATGCTGAGAAATCTTGTTATGCTAAGTAGGTCTATAGATCTAAATGTCAAAGACAACCAAAATTCATCAAAGATCTGCTTTACAAATGATAAGAATTCATTATTTTCAGAATTTTTATTGCTCTTTATTTAAAGATCCTGACTTCTCTCTGCATTATAAGCACATGCAAAATTTATTTTTGCACAAGAATGTCACGAAATGCTTTCTGACCAAACCAAGCAGACTTAATTTAATGACTGCAGGGATAAGGCCAGTCCCCATTGCATTAATTGGTAAAATATTTATGAGCCACAGGATCATAATGTGTGTGCAAATGTAACTGTGGTGTTGAGTGACCCAGATACTAGCAGAGAGTGCTTTCTCCATCCATTAAGACTAGTTGACGCTGAGGATAACCAGACAGAAAACATATGAAAGAGAAAGGAAAGAAAAAATGTGAAAACTCAAGGCCTGTGAATAAAAACACAGTATATCACTGTCAGGCAGAAACAGCAAAAGAGAAATCAGTTTGAAGTTTCCCTACTGTGTGTCAGGCCCTTTTACACCCAGTATTCTGTTAATCTTAACAACAGCACTGCAGGGTAGATGTTTGCTGACAAGAAAACTAAGTTCCATGAAGAACAATGATTTGCCCAAATCAGATACTCAGGATGAGAGGCAAAGTCATGACTCTGATTTAGACTTACTTGTTTTCTTAAAGCTCTTTTTCCCACCCTTGATCTTTGAGATAGCCCTTTTTCTACCTTCATTTTTGCTCCTTTCTGACCTTTCATGGTTTCCATAACCTTCAGAAGCTGCTTGTTCCATTCCTTGTAACCTGTTTACACTGTGATAAAACTATCAAAAGAAGCTGCAGTAAATATGTATGCAAAAGTAGCTGCACGGTCCACAATGCATCCTTTGCAAAATCACCTGTAGCTCATACTCAACTGATTTATTTTGTTAATTATGACTCTGGGGGCCCCACTGCAAAAAACCCCAGCAGATTAACTAGTAATCCTGAACATTTATTCTTATTTCAGTCTCATCTGGTTCACTATAACAGTACATCCAAAACATCAGTTTCAGTCGGATCCTAAAATATTTAAGGAATAAGGTAATGCACTAAGAACTACAGTGTTTGTAAGACAATCAATGGATGAAATTCATAGTAGATCTACAAACAACATCCAAATTTCTAATGAAAAGACGCAACCTGGGCAAAGCCTGGGAGCCCATTAAAAATACAGAACCCCAGGCCCTCAAACTTCTTTCTTGGAATCTGGACTCATTTGCATGTACATTAAAGCTTGAGAACTACTCCTTTAATATACTTATTTTTAGCAATCGACACACAAGTGTACATGAAATCACTCTTGCTGGAGAAGTTTTTGAAACAGTAAAAAGATTAAGGGCTTGGGTGCCAGACAGAATGATGTAAACACTTACTAGTTTTGTGATTTTAGGCCAGTTACATAAACCTCTCTAAGTCTGGGAATCTTTATCTAAAAGGCAAGAAAATGTCAAAATGAGGAAGAAAGGCAGTCAAAAGGAACACTGAAGTATGTCAGATTGTGACATAGGCTGACAGAGAAGGAAGACAGAGAGATGAAGGAGGATATTCCTTTACCTGCTGCTAGAAGTTATATACTTGTAAGTGTTGTTCATACTTAGGAAAGAAATGAGATAAATTTTTACTGTGGTTTTACCTGCTTTTTTACCTTTAAACAGTTAAAGTTTTAGATAAATAGTTTTATAAGAAGGCAAAAGAACTGGTGAAACATGTAGTTTAAGGACAAAAGTATATAATAGAAAAAAATTTTTAAAGCAAAAAAAATCTGTCTCATAAAAATATATTTGTTAATAATTCTCCTAATTACTCTTACGATCAAGTGACTTGTGGTTTTATTCTATATCTAAATCTATAATATTTAAAAATCCAGTTTTCTAAATTCTAATTATTTAAAAAATTAATTAGGAATATTATCTTTTACAGACAGAATAATGGTTTAATCAAAATGTCTTTAATGTACTTGATCTACTGATATTATTTCATAAACAGTGAATCAGAGGTTCATCTATTTAAACAATGATCAGATAGAATGAAATATGTTTTACTGCATTGGAGATGTTTAAATACTTTCCAAGACAAACACATTTTTTCTAACAATTTCCTTGTCCAAATTTATATGTTGCAAGTATTTCTTTGGATGTAATTACGGACAATATTATTAAGGCAATATTTCTTTAAATGATAAAATAATATTCATATATTAACAAATTGTAAAGTATTCCTCAAATTCTACCTGACTTACCAAGTTATTGGTATATTTTGCACAAATGGACTGCCTAGCATTCGTGGCATAGGTAAACAGATGGTTCCAACGTGACAGGTTTTATAGTTTAGTTCTAAAATTGCCCCCCAAATCTCATGTGTTTGGAAGGTGCTTTGATCTTGGGATTGTTATTTGGGATGTAGCTGGCATGCAGTTAGGAGGTGGGTCCTGGCTAGGAAAAGTGGGTTCATAGGCGTGTCTCCCTCCTTTCTGTCCCTGCTTCCTGGCCACCATCATGTGAGCTGTTTTCCTCCGCCAGCCCCTTCTACCATGTTGTCTCTGGCTTGGAGCAACTGACCATACAAGGACTGAGACTTGTCAATCTGTGAGGTCAAATAAATCTCTCAGTCTTTAAGTTGTGAGTGTCAGGTGCTATATCTCAACAATGAGAAAGTGAGTAAGACAATAGGAAAAAAGTTTTGAAATCCTGCCCATTATTTGGTGTTTATTCTGACAAAGATATAACTGCATTCTTATTATCTATGGAAGGGTTTATGTGGGTCACCTGGATGTTGACATAACGAATGTCTTTCTTAGCAAAAGAATCATGCAAAGTGAAACTTAATATATTTGAATACACTCATGACAATCCTGTGCAAAATAAAAAAAAATGTCATTCACAATATTGGCACCTACATTACATAAAGAAAAAGAACTTTGTATAATGTAAGGCATTTTGAGATTTTCAGAAATCTTAGTTCTAATTTTGGCAGATAATCACATTTTGTTTACTCCTTGGAAAAAAAACTAGGACGCAAAAAGAATTCAAATAAAAAAATGTTATATCACAGACCAGAGGAATCAAGGAAAGATTTAGAGCACATATTTCAAAGAAAGTAAGGAGATTATAGAAATCTAAAACAATGCATAATTCATGACAAATCTTGGCATATTTGAAATGCCCTTGAATTTTAATTGGATACCCAGATAGAAGTTTCTATAAATTCTGTTCTATGATGAACCTATGGAGAACTTTCTATATTTGTATAAATCAAAAGTGCCCTTGTGAAGAGAAAATTTTGAATTGAGGATTTTCTCATGTAAAGGGTGTGCTCCTATTTCAAAGGCTGAATTGAAAAGTTGCAAGCACGTTTTAAGCACGCATCTAAATCACAGGGACATATTTTATCACTGATAAAAGGAAAAGATTATGTCTCAATGGAGACAGCAAAATTTTGATATAGGAATTATAGGATATGAAATGCTATCACTTATGACTCAAAAATCTTGACCATATAAACATGTCAGTCAAATTGCTTCACAAAATCTATGGACTAAAAGTAATGTTTCTCAGAGAAGATAATTCTAGTCTTCAGGTTTTTGTATAGTTATTAAAAGTTTTGGATAAAATTACAACGTGGTTCACTGGCACAATCTAAAGTCTCTGGAAACAGACTTGAGTTGTGCAAATGACAGACTGTAGCTAGAATGTAGCCTATGGCAGATTTATATTCAGAAGGGGTTAATACTTAAAAATATGACCTGTGCAATGCTTGACCATTTCTCTGTCAAGAAATGCATAATGGCACAGGTCTATTTTCATTTAAGTACCATATGTTGAGAATCAATTTGGTAGAAAACACAATGTAGAAACTAATAAAGGCTTAAAATTATATTGTCTGAGGCAGGAGAAGTACTAATGGTACTTAACAGGTGTTGTGTTCTTTTATGAAAATAAAGGAACACGTTTTGTCAGTCACCATTTCTATTTATTTTAAGCCAAAGTAAATCAAATTATCTCAAAATGTAACTTCCAAATACAATTACTGAGATCAAATAGTTGCCCAGTGTCTTCCCTTATCTTCACTGGCTTTCTCCTTTTCTCCCTCGATCCAAATTTCCTTCTTCATGAAGCACAGGTTTTTGGATAGGGATCCTACAGCATCACAGATGTGTGCCATATTGTTTGGGACCCTGGCTGTAACAGTTTCTTAGGGTTGCCATAACAAAATGCAATAAATGAGTGATTTAAAACAACATAAATTTATTCTTTCACAGTGCTGGAGGTTGAAAATCTGACATGGAGATGTTAACAGGGCCAGCTTCTTTATAAGACTCTAATGCAGGATCCTTCATTGATAGCTCTTCTGGATGGAAGCTGCTTGGACCCCTTGGGATTCTTTGGCTCATAGATAGTTGCCCAGTGTCTTCTCTTATCTTCACTGGCTTTCTCCTTTTCTCCCTAGATCCAAATTTCCTTCTTCATGAAGCACAGGTTTTTGGATAGGGATCCTCCATAATCCAGTTTGATTTTATCTTAATTTGATTTTGTTTAGTACAAAGACTATTTCCAAATTAAGTCACATTTTGAAGTGCCAAGAGTAAGGGATTCAATGTAGATTTTTAGGGGACACAATTCTGCACATAATGTTAGGAAAACGTTAAGCATACCAGGGATAGCAAGCTATTCACTTAAAAATATTTATTGAGAATCTCATGTCAGGCACTGTGATGAGCAAAACAGATTTTGTCACTGCTCTCAATGAGCTTATAGTCTGAACTCAAACCATAGCATATAGCTGTATGTACATTATAATTTAAAGTTACATGTAGCTTATAACTAGCAAAATCTTTTTTATATTTCTGTGAAGACCAGCCTGCCATATAAGCTAAACAAATAACGGTAGCCACATTTTCTTTTTCAAAAGGGAAAATGAAAACTAGAGAAGTTAGTACCTGCCCAAAGCTAACCACTGGATAAAAGCAAAGCTGAATGTAGAACTGATGTCAAAATACAATACTACATAAAATACTAATTCCACTAGTCATTTATAATTAATGTCATTACTTTACTACATATTATTTTATAATACTTCATATGGAAATATGACTAAAAAAATTGAAAATTTCACAATGCAAAATTTATTTATTTTGACAAATTTATTTTAATCCTAACTATTCATGATTCTCCAGTAAACATCCTATGATATATTTTGAAAATGCAGTAACACTTTAAGAGTGGCAAGAAACTGTTGTAGATATTCAGTGTGAAACAAGTGTACCCAGATTTTAATGTGAATTCAGGGAATCATAGTTATATCATCATTTCATTATTAAACATATTGGAAGGAGTCTTTAGGCTCATTTCATTCTGTCACATGACGGGTATCTGAAATAAAACCATGACAATAAAGAATGAAAACTGTGAGCATGGTATTGTTATTTCTCTATAATTAATTTAGGAAGTGAATGATATTTGATGAATTATAAAATGTGTGAGTAGTAAACAGATCCAACTCTTAAAGAACCATGATCAGTATCTGATGATATAGCATTGGTGGCAGAGGAGACCGTGGGAGAGCTCAGATTCTTTCCCACAGTTACTTTTTTGAAAATTTCAAACATGTTTCCGTAATAGCCACTTTTGAGAAATTCCTTACAAGTCTCACAGGTATTAGCCTCTATAGCAAACCTGCCTCCAATGCCAAAATCAATGTTAACAAAAGAGAGAAGAAAGTCACTCAAATCTGAAACCAAGATGATAGAGACATGAACTCAAAATCAGCCAAACAGGACAGATGATAAATGGGAGTACACACTCACTCAGCAAATGCCTGCATTGTGTAATAAAAATCATGGAATGTTAGTGAATCAATAAAAGGACGGGGAAGAGGATGCAGGAGATGGAGCTAGAAAGTGACAAAATTCTGGGAAGATAAACTGCGGTGTTTAGGGAAACAGAGCACATTGTGATCAATTGAAAGAAAAAAAGAAGATATTTTTGAGTGACAAGTCTTGAATCATCTCCATACACATGTGAGAAAATTTCTTAATACTCTCTCAATACTATAGCATCTTGTGGGGAAGAAATTAGCCACTATGGAACTATATGCCTGTTTCTTACCATGTGAAATTTCAATGGATTATTCTAAAAATAATCTCATAGTATTTCCTTATGGTAACTCATTACCTTATGTGGTCTCTGAGGAAGTTTTTTGTCACATATGCAGGGAGCCTTCCATTTCCCACACTACAGTTGCATATCATTAAGTGGACTCTTGTATTTCTCATTCATGGTAAGGACTTGAAAATTATTTCATGCCCCTGAGCCTCACATGTGAGTACCTTAGCATGATTTTTCAGTTATGTTTTCCTACTTATAATCTTTCCTGTTCAGATAACAACCTTGAGCATTTCCCTTAGACATTTTCTCCTTTCTCATTCTTAAGGAAAATGCTCCAGGGTTGAGAAAATGAGGCAGATTTGGACCACACAGTCCTCACATTCCTGTTCTTTAGGGTGGCTGCATGACTGAAACAGAGGCAGAAGAAGCTGGTGCTGGGACTTCTGCTAGATTTGGGGGCGGTAACAAAAACCCTTTTTTCTACTGGGGTTTCTAGCCTAAGCAGATATTGGCTTAAGACTATGGTGGCCACTTTCATGTTTGAAAGTTATACTCAAGTAAGACAAATACAACAAGAGAAAGAAATATTTCTGGTGTTAGGGTTCCAGTACCTGGATTTAACCACTTCAGAATAAGACATCATCCCTGGATTTTGGATAAATCCCCTTTACATTTAATTCCCTTTGGATAAATTCCCTTTACATTTAATTCCCTTTGGATAAATTCCCTTTGCATTTAAGATGGAATAAGTCTGGATTTTTATTGCTTTTATCCAAAGGATCCCTGAGCTCTCAAGCATTACACAGTTAGCTCAAGTCCTATAACCCTTTGCTCCAACACACATTGTCAGCCGACATGCCCTGCTGCCAACAGTCAGTGCTACAATACTCAGGCTGTCAGAACCACACTGATTTTAGAAAGGGGGACAAAGCGTTTACAAAGGGTAATTTATTATAAAGGTATGTCACACTTGTCCTAAAATATCAATCAAAGTAAGAAAGTATGAAGCATCTGTTCATCCCCTTTTCAGCCCACTCTATGATCTATGATTTGAGTTTATCCAGCCATTTTAAACTCAAATCACAAACATGGGTGCCCATGTGTGTGTTAGGTGTTGAACAAGAAATATAAATTATAAAAGCATTAGCAGTAGCTAGAGGAAGAATAACCACATTTACTAGTGTCTGTAGGATCTTATGAAGTTTAAAAATAGATGGAAATTTCACGTAAATAAATCATATGATCAACATTTAATTTGAGAATCACAAAACTCTTCCATAAGTCCTTCTTTCCCTCGGTGTAAATTTCAGACATTATTATTTTTTTGTCCCACAACTCTTTACTTGTTTACTTTACTTAATTCTGCCTTACATTATGCAGTATATAGTTGCCTTCACACATTTGACTTTGAAGGTAAGAAATGAAGTTGCTTAACCTTTGTGTTCCCAGGATTTAAGTCTGTGACTAATTTATGTTTTTAAGTTAATCAACAGATGAGCAAATGATCATCAATGGCATGATCTCATTGATAAGCAACATTCTATTCCAGATTAAAACAAAAATTGGCTATGTAGACATTGCCCTCATTTTAATTAAAGCTTAATCTCTCTTAGGTCCTCTCTGTTAGAAGACAGGCAAGTGATGATCCAGGTTTTAGTTCCATTCTTTAGAGAAGTCATTCATCTAAGTTGATCTTGTCCTTTTTCATTGCAAAATGATGTCAGTAGGAATAAAAGGACATTGGGAGGGGAAAGGGCAGAAGAAGCAAATGGCCTTACTGTCTAATATCTCCTGGAATACCCAATACAGATTCCAACTACTTAACTATATCTTTTAACCCAATTTTGCAGCTTCCTAAACTTGCTCCAGTGCTCAGGTAGTAAAGAGTTCTTGACTTGTTTTCCTCTGCCTAAATTTCTATCAAGTAACTTGTTTTATACATTATTTTCCCCCTTCATTCTCTTCATTCTAGAGTATAGAATTGGAATTTAAGACTGATGGATGGAGACATGAGAGACTACACATTTTCATCTGCGTGTTCAGGGATCCAAATGAATCCCATCACCTCTGTTAATTCTTTCCAATTTTTCTTGCTTTTTGCACTCCTACTCCTTCATGTCACCCATATATAGGAGAGGCACTATCATATAATGGGTAAACAATCTAACAAACCCTTCAAGAAATATTTAAAACGAGGCCCTGTACTAAATCTCACTACAGTCACCTAACAGCTGTATGATCTTGAGCAAATTATTCAACTTCTCTGTGCCTGAATGTCCTACAAAATGGAATTTATAATTCTATGTGCCTTGTAGATAAATTAAGGGATATTTTAGTGCCCATTGTAATCTGCCTTTGCTCTTTGTGCAACTGTATGCCTTTGAATTTTTAGTTTCATTGCTTCATTTTTTATCCTCTTCCTAATAGTTATCAAGTAGTCTACAAACTTCATTTTCTAGACTCCCTTGCCAACCGAGTTCCGGTTACATTATGCAAGAAGAGGCTATAGTGGCTCCGTTAAGGGCTTGGAAAGTGGGAAGATGAAAAAACTCCTTTTTTCTTGCTTCTAGTGGTGCACCCAGCAGCAGCAGCAACTGCCACTTTGGAGCTGAAGGAGAATCCAGGGCTGTTTTCAGAAGTATTCAGCGGAACTGTAAGCTGTGAAGAAGCTGTTTGATCCCAATAGCAGCAACAAAGACCACGCTCCCAGTTTATTTGTTATACTTTTTCAATACTTAACAACATTACTCTCGTTTAAATATATAATGAACTTGGTAAACCATTTTATTTAATCTACTTATAAAAGAACCAGTGAGATGGTAAAGCTGGTTAAAAATAGACAATTTAAAAGTGAATATTCATATAGCCTGTCATTCAAAAGAATGATGAAATGGACTTGCTAAAAATATAAATTTTGTTAATATCACACAAGACAATAAACCATAAGTCTCAATGCTATCTTTTCAACTGGACAGAAATCACTTGCATTTTTACCAAAAATATCTACAAGTTGACATGTAACATGTATTGTCATAAACCTAGACAAAATACATTCCCTTAAATTTCCTTGGGCAACTCTGTTAAACAGTCTCCTCCTAGGACAATGAAAAAGTGTGCTGCCCTACTTTTTGCTTCATTTGTCGGATAATGATTATGAACCAAAAAATAAAAAATAATAATGTCATTGTTATGCAAGTTTACCTCCAGGACAAATCTTTACCAATCCAGAAAACAGTTCAAGGAGGTATTATGGAGTTGTGGCTGTATAGATACATTACGTGGTTCTAGTGTTTTTTTTTTTTTGATTGCCCACTTTTTATGCTTTAATTGTGACTATTTCTAAGATGTCAATATGTAATTTACCAACTAGTGATTTCTTTTTTTTAAATTTTATTTTAAAGGGAGTAAAATTAAACACAGCAAAACAACACAACAGGACATAAAAAAGTATAAATTTCAAAGCTAGACAACCAGAGATCTTTACTATCTGTCATATTGTCTCTTGTTTTCTTCCAAATGGTTGTCCTTATCTTTGCATATGGGGAGCTCATACTAAATAATATAGCCAATCTTTTCACAAGGCTCCCACTTGCTAAGGCGGGGGGGGCATGGATCAGGGGACAGGATGACATGAGATGTTTGATTTTCAGGCTGCGCACTGCTCAGCCGCACCCCAGAGAGGGGAGGCGTTCCTTGTTTTCCTGGCACCCGGTGTCAACCGTGCAGGTCCCGACGCGTCAGGGTCTCTCTCCTTAGGGCCTCCGAAAGTCTACCACACTCACAGCCACCCCCCAGAGAGGGGAGGAGCTCCTTGTTCTCCCGGCACCCCGAGTCAACCGCCTGGTGCAGGTCCCCAGGCACCAGGGTCTCTCCCTGGCCAGTGGCAAGTGAAAGCAACTATGGTTTCCATCTTGTTTTATAAAATTGTGCTTTTGAATAACTAATTAGAATAGATAGAAATTAGAGCTGTTTTTTCAATCTCTGACCCATTTTTGTAGTTAACTCAAGTTCTAGGGCCTGGTTCATCATAGGCTGTTTATTCTAGTTTGTCATATGATTTCTGTAGTATCATATTTTAAGTAATGACTGTGACAAAGAAAGAATCATTGACTTATTCAACTGGTGATTTGCTGAGTCTTTAGGAAATATGCCAAGCGGAGGAGCTACAGCTCAGGTTGTATCGTCTCCTTACCCAGGGAAGATAATTTTCTCAGCTGCCAGCAAAGCTGCTCTGTCTTTTGACTACATTTATGTGACTCTGGCTCTATCTCCATAATTCCTACTGCAGTGCAGTGCAGACACGATAGTATCTGGATCCCATTCTTATTTGCCTAATATGGAAGAAAATGTGATTTGCTATGAATTGCAAAGATCCACGAAAACCCTTGACCTACATTTCTCTATTAGGAAGACTAACTCAATTTGAACATGAAAAAAATGTGTTATTGATAAGAAGACACTAAATATTCTGAATTAAATTAGAGACTGTTGGATATCATTCCCTAAAAATTTATTTCAGGGCATTTGAAGGCATCAACACTTTAGTTTTAGTCTAACTCTAATAGAACTGTAGATCCTTTGTCTCTTATCAGTCTAACCCTGATGGCTAGGTGTACCTAAGCACCATCCATGTTATGCTTTGTGCATAACATGTGTATAACTCTTACTATTGGATTTGATCAGTCCTATTCCTAGTCAGATATGTAATTAATGAATTCAAAATTTCTGTTTGGAGCCTTAGGACCAGATTTCCTTGGTCTGGTATACACATAGCAATTTTTGGCAGTTGTTTTCCTTTAGAAGTTTAAATTTTTTCATGTATATATAATAATTCTATTTATACATATTAATTATATATATATATATTTATAATGCAGTGTGATATTTCAGTGCATGCAAACAGGATACATTGATCACATCCAACCAAGTGGTAGCAGTCAGCTTTCTTTTTGCTGGGACAAAATGTCTGACATATACAACTTCAAGGAAGAAATGGTTTGTTTATCTCATGCTCTCAGAGGCTTCAGTCCATGGTAAACATTACTGTAGGTCTCCGTTGAATAAACATCATGGTGGAAGGGTGTGATGGAGAAAAATGCTCACTTCGTGATGGCAGGGAAGCAGACAGAAAGGACAGACAGAAAGGAAGAAAGCAAAAGATTGCCAATTTGGCAATTCTATTAATCATCACACTTTGCATTTGCTAGTAATACCTTTTTTCAGGTTGACTTTTTAAAATTTCCCCGTATTAAGAGAACAGACCATACTTGTCTTTCTGAGTCTGCTTCATTTAGATTGTATAATATCTTCCAACAAATTTGCTGCAAATGATAGGACTTCATTTTCCTTTATGGCTAATACCTCATTGCTTATGTACCCCACATTTCATTTATCTGTTCATCTCTTTGTTGATGGGCACCTAGGCTGATTTCATATCTGAGCTACTGTGAATACTGCTACCATAGGCATAAACATGCAGTTATCTCTTTGCTATGCTGACTTCACTTCCTTTAATTATATATCCAAGAGTGGGATAACTGAAACATATGGTCGTTGTATTTTTAGTTTTTAAGGAAACTTCATACTGTTCTCCTTAGTGGCTACACTAATTTACATTCCCACCAGGAGGGTATAAGTGATTCTTTTTCTGCACATTCTCATCAGTATTTATTGTTATTAATTTTCATAATGGCTACTCTGACTGGGGTGAGATAATATTTATTGTGGTTTTCATTTGCATTCCCTAATGGCTAATGATATTAAGCATTTAAAATATATTTATTGGTCATTTGTATTTCTTCTTTTGAGAAATGTGTACTCAGATCATTTGCTCCTTTTTAAAATTTGATTATAATGTACCTCAGTTCATGAACTCTATTCTCTCCATGATTCTGGTTGCAAACTGAACTGCATTTGATGTGAATTTAATTTCCCCATAAGGTCAACACTGAACCTAACTATTGAATTTGATTTGGTTCTGGTACATCTTGTTTTGCATCCAGAATCATGGGAAGAATCAAGTTCATGAACCAAGGCACCACTGTACTTGATTTGTTAAGTTTTTTGAGTTTTTTATGTATTATAGATGTTAACCCTCTGTCCGATAAAATTCTGGCAAACATTTTTTCAGATTCTATATGTTCTTCTTCATTGTTAGTTGTTTCCTTTGCTTCCGTAGAGGCTTTTTAATTTGACATAATCCCAATTTTAATTTTGTTTCTTGTACTTTTGGGATCCTATGCAGAAAGTCACTGCCTGCACCAGTGGTTTATTTCATTGAACTGCTTTCTTTCCTTTTCTTATGTTGGTTTCAAGCGTTTCAGGTCCATTTGATGTTCATTTTTAAATGGTGGAAAGATAAGAGTCAAGTTGCAGCTTCTGCAGGAGGGTATCCAGTTTTCCTAGTGTAGCATCATTAGGCTGTCCTTTCTCCAACGTATGCTTTTTCGTAACTTAGTCAAGAATCAGTTGGATGTTACACATGGATTTACTTGCGGAATTTTTATCCTATTCCATTGGCCTATGTGTGCTGCCGCATCCATATCTTACTGTTTTGCTCACCATGGTTATGTAGTATGTCTTGAACTCAGGAGCTGTAATGCCTCCAGCATTCTTCTTTTTGCTAAAGACTGCTTTATTTCTTAGCGGTCTTTTGTGCTTCCATAGAGATTTTAGAATTGGCATTTCAGTTTCTGTGGAGAATCTCATTGGTCCTTTGCCTTGGCCAGTATGAACATTTTAAAAGGACTAATTTTTTCCAATAACTTAATACTGTCTTCTTTCAGTATCTTCTTTGACTTCTTTCATCAGTGCTTTGATTTTCCTTGTAGAGGTCTTTCATTCCTATGGCTAAGTTTATTCCCACTTTTTTTTTGAGCTAATGTGATTGCTATTGCTTTTATGTTTTTCCACAACAAATTCATTATTAGTGTTTAGGAAAGGTACTGATTTTTGTATGACTTTCAGGTTTTTCTGTATTTTGCTGCTTTGCAAAATTAGTTTATCTATTTGAGTTTGGGTGGAGTCAAGGTTTTTCTATGTATAGAATCATAGCATCTGCAAATAGGGTGACTTTGACTTTTTCCCTTCTGATTTGCATACTTTTATTTTCTTTCTTTCTTTCTTTCTTTCTTTCTTTCTTTCTTTCTTTCTTCTTTCTTTCTTTTTTGCCTAATTGCTGTGGCTAGACGTTTTAGTAGTACTGAGTAAGAATAGTCAGAGTGGATATCCTTGTCAGATTCTTGATTTTAGAAGCTTATCTTTATTCAGTATTATACTGATTGTGAGCTTGTCATATACAGCCTTTACTAGGCTTTTCTTTCATATTTTTAATCATTGATTTGATCTCAATTCTTATTATTGGCTTTCTCAGATGATCTTATTTTTTCAGTTTGGGTAAGGGACATTTTGGGCAGTTTGTGCATTCCTCCTAGATTTTCCAGTTTGTTAGTATGTAGTTTCTCAAAATAACCACTATTCTTTGTGTCTCTGTGGTGGTATCCCTTGCAATGATTTTCTTTATTTGGTTTCTCCTGCTTTCCTCCTTGATTTAGCCTATGTAAGATGTGTCAATTTTGTGTATCTTTTCAAAGAATCAACTTTTTTCTGACATTGCTCTTTTGTATTCTTTTTAGTTTCTATTTTTTTGCTATTTTTGTTATTTTTATTCTTTTACTCATTTGGGAGTTTGTTTTTGCTTTTCTAAGTTCTAAAGATACATTTTTAGGTTCTTATTTGTAATATTTTATATTTTACATAGTCACTGTATGAGGAAATTCCCTCTTAGAACTGCTTTTGTTGCATTTTACAAGTTTCAGAATGTTGTTTCCACTTTACTTGTGTCAGGGAATTTTTATATTTCCTTTCTGACCTCTTCAGTGATTCACTATTCATTCAGAACTCTGCTGTTCAGTCTCCACATATTTCTATAATTCCTAAAGTTTCTCTTGTTGTTGTTTTATAGTTGTATGCCATTGTGATAAGAAAAGGTACAAGATGTGATATCCACTTTTTAAATTTGCAAAACTTGTTTGGTGACTTAATATGTAGTCTATTCTAGAGAAAGCTACCTGTGTTGCTGAGAAGAATGTGTGTTCTCTATCTGTTGGATGGAATGTTTTGTAAATATTTGGTATTTCCATTTAATCTATAGTACAGCTTAATTCATGATTTCTGTTGATTTTTAAAAAGATCTGTCCACTGATTTAAGGTGGGAGATTAAAATCCCCTACTTTCTCTTTAGTCTAATAGTGTTTGTTTTATAACATTGGATGCTTTGACTTGAGGTGCATATAGATTTATACTCACCATAATCTTGCTGAATTGACCTGAATTTGCTGTTTATCTATATTCTTTTGGATCCTGTTGAATTTTTAATTAATTATTCTTTTGAATTCTTTAATTTTATCTATTTTGATTTCTTTGGAATGTGTTGCTAGAAAGTTGTGATCTGCAGATTTAATATTACATGGATTTTTTATATTTCTTGTGTTCTCATGTTGATGTGTAAATCTAGTGAATTAAATATTTCTACCATTTTAATGCAGTGGCCATCTTAGTAAATAGCTTTTTCCTGAAGATGCCTTGAGGTGTTTGTTTATGGCCCACAGTCGCCTGGGAAACATAATATAGTCTCCATGTAGTGCTTTTTTTGGCCAAAATTAATAATGAATTTGGGTACAGAGAGTCAGAGAATCAGAAAGAGTGAGTTGGGGTACAGTGGCACAGAGAGATCCACTGTCTCTATGGGCCATCCAAGAGTAGGGGCCCTGTAATACTTCCATGTGTGTTTATGGGGGGGGTGTCCCCTGTATGTATGTACTACTGGGGTGGTGGCTCCTATTAGAGGATGGGGGATTCCTCAGGCACTGTTGGCCTTGGCTTTTTACTAGCAAAACCCATGGCATTGGTAGTACAATTATTGGACATAGGATGGTGCATTTTTCTGTCAACCAAAACATCTTGGGGGAACGGTGGTGTCAGGAACTACAACACCCTTCCAGGGAACTCACACTCATGACAATGTGCAAGGTTAAAACAGGCCCAGTGTGGCCAGCAGTGGGAACAATGTAGGTGTGATAGCAATAGGTACTCAGCATTTTTAGCATGTTTGGCAATAGTAGCAACTAAACAGCCTGATTGCCTCCTCAATTCCTAACTTCTAAAAGAAAGGCTTTCCTGATGTCTTGGAATTGAGATTTCCCCTTTAACCTAGTCTTATTGCTTATTCCTTTTCTACAGAGACAAATTTTCTGGAACTCAGCTAGCTTACTGTAACTGAAATAACATTTTCTGCTAGACAACTGTGGTAATTTCTCACCTGCCTATTGTGAAAAACGCAGTTAGTACATCTTCCTGCTTGCTTCTGGTCCTGCTCTTACTTGAGTCTTTCCAGTTATCATCCTCTGCCTGCCAGAGGTTCTCATATCTGCGGTATTTCATTATTTCAGATACATATTCGTGTCACTTTTGTGTTCTCCTGGATGAGTTCCGTGTATACATTGATAATTTCCATAGGGAGAAGGAAACAATGGTATTCTTTTTAAGGTATATCAAATTCTTCAATATTGCTGGTCCAGGTACTATAAACGAATGATTCATGCTGACAGTGAAGTAAAGACCATTGTTTACTTAGACTTCACATGGTTGGGATCTCCTGCAAACCTGTGGTGGTCCTTTTGGGGTCTCATGCTACATATATCAGCTGCTAATTCTCTTTTTCAAAAACTCAGAATTTTATTTTTAATCTCACAATTTAGAAAACATTGGCAATATTTTCAAGACATTTACAACATTGTTCAAGTTAAATATGCCAATTAACAAGGTTTAGTCTATGAACCACTAGGGTGTGAATCAGGTCCCAAATGATTTCTAGGGCTGATGACTATAGTATAAAAGGCAAGTTTTTTTTCCCCAAATCTGTTCTCTTTGCACTTTAGGTAACTCAATGTTCCTACTCATCAATTGAGAGTAAAACTAGTCAGAATAAAATCTTACCTTTTAATAAGCTATTCACCATAGATGGTATCCTTTTAAAATTTATCTATTGTTTATGCAGTACCATATCAATTGTCATCATTAGTTTAGCTACTATATTTTGAAAAAAAACTTTTTGTATTTTAGTATCATGATAGGAACATTGCAAGGTTCAGGTCATTGAATTTGTTTCAGTTTTACTGCCATCTGAAGTCTGACAGTATCGTACATACACTAGTAAGACTACACTAACTACTTCTACAGTGAAATAACAGCATAGGCTTTTATTATTATGAAAAAATTCAAAACCCTAATCTGAAAGTCTTTCTTAAGGTCTAATATAGGACCTTCAATCTAAGAAAGTTTTTACCCTCACTTGGATAGTTCTCAATTTTTCCTCCAAAATACAAATAAATGTCAGGAGTCTAAATGTTCAGCCCATAACTCTTTGCTTTAAGCTTAAAATATCTGTGGCATCTTATCTATTTAAAAATAACATAAATTTTACATTACGATTCATCTATGTGTAGACAAGTAACCAGTCAATAGATTAATTCAAATTTTTGGAATAACAGAGGTAATGTCCTGAGGGAGTGTGGTGGAATGGTTGTTCTCACCACCACAGTGTCTATCACACAAGGGATGAAGTTTACAGCCAGGTACTGAATAAAGTAAAAGTTTGCTTTCTGACTCAGAGATCAGCTGTGCTCAGAACTCAAAGCTACCTCAGACAAGCACACCTAAAGTAAACTAGCACATTTCTCCAGGGATCTGTGGTGGCAGATGTTTAATAAACTTTCTCTGGCACTAAAATATCCCTTGATATGCAAAACTGTTTTAGGGAAGTCAAGCAATTAAAAAAAAAAGAGTTTAAAAGTTTTCTGGAGAAAAGCCTTGAGCCTTTTCTGGTTTCAAAGTTCAAGATTATATTTTTGGAAGCCCTTGTTGGCTGTAGGTAACCCTAACAAAAGTTTGCCTCTTGAGAAATGTACAAAGGCCCATTACCCAGGAATAACTCACTATTAGCAAAAAGGAAAGCAGATTAGACCTAGATATTTGTTAGAAAAGGTTGGCTTTAGTAACACATTTGGCTAAGGCTTTGATGTTTGTCCAGATTCATCTATTAGGGGAGCCATAGCTGATCTTAGATGAATAAACTCAGATTGCAGTAAACATGAAGAACAAAGATTTACCTTATGCTAGCAAGAAAATCCCTAGACATAGATAAACACCTCCAAGAGTGTGTAGCAGTGTCCAAACTAATGGTGCTGGGAGACCAAGTTTTTATATGTATGTATGTATATATGTGTGTATGTACGTATGTATATATTTTTCTTCAGTATTTGGAGAAAGCACTATCCCAATGATATGAGTAGGCACTAGAGTTCCTCTTAAATCAATCAGAGAAAGGAAGCAGAACACAACTTGTTTGAAAAGTAACAATCATACCAATTTGTAAAATTTATCAGTATCCATTTGTACTGTAAATTAGTAAAGGAGAACATGCCAGTTTTTTTGTAGATAAACTTGCATCATAGAAGGAAACTGTTCATGACTACAGGGGACATAGTGTGAAAGGGACGTGAGACCTGCCCGGGAGAGAACAAAGTCTTATTTTTTCAAGGTAAAAAGCCCAAGACTTTAAAGAAAAACCTGAAAATTCCTCAAGAATCATCACAGAAGGAAATTGTATCCTGATTATACAATTCTCCTGATTATGAAGGAAATGAAGGAATCAGAGCAAATATAGAGTACAAATGAATCAGAAGATGTTCAGACAGATGACAGTACTCACACAAAGCGTCTATTCTGGGGTTGGACCAGCAGCAGTGGCAGTGAAATGGGCATGTTCTTGGATATTCATGCTGCATGGCTATGTTTGTGTTGTCCTCCATCCTCTGCAGGATACAGGAGAGGTGGATCAACTAGTACAAGGTAAGAGCAATCAGGACTAACTAACCTTCTGGATTCAATAGAAACCACTGGAGCCCATAAAAATCTCAGAGGATTACTAGAAAGCCCTGGATATTCTGATGAAATGGAAGGTTCAGGAGTCTAAAAGTTGTCATGCTCTGGATTTCTACTTTTTTGATGGCATTGTTTCTACTTCAAGCAGAGTAACCTAAAATTCCAGTGATACATGTTTTTTTAATATCAAATGTTTCTACATAAACTGCATAGTAAAATTGACATTTGAGGAAAAGGTAGCATGTGCCTTCAAGAAGCTACAGTCACTTTTCTATGAACCTTCAGAACTCAGAGATGCTGCAGGATGATGCAATAAATAAGATTGATCAGAGTTAACAAAAAATCAGGAGAAAACACAAATGACACAAAAAACCTGTCCACAGAAATAATGGCTGAAGACTTCCCAAGGATGGAAAATGAATGTGATATGCAGGTAAGTGAGGTATATAGAACTCCAATTAAGCATGGTTAAAAAAAATCTACCCCAAGGCATGTAATAGTCCAGATTTCAGAAATTCGCCTCAAGAGCAAAGAAAAGCCCATCAGAATCACAGTACACTTCTCAACACAAACCCTTAAGTCAAGGAGAACTTGGAATAAAATATTTTAAACCATAAAAGAACAACCTCTGGATTTATATATCCCACAAAACTATTCAACAAAATTAAAGGAGAAATAAGATACTTCCATGACAAAGAACAACTGAAGAAATTTGTGACTATCAAACCAGTGCTCCACAATGTCCTGAAGAATATTCTAGAAAGAGACCAGGAAGCCTATAATTCAAAGAACATCGATATAAAGAATCCATCAGGCAAGGGAAGCAGTTAAAAAGAGGTTGAATACAGGGGACCAATGACAGGAAAATAATATGATAAGGATAAGTATATATAGAAAATATATATTATTATATATTATATATCATATATTATATTTTATATTATATATTATATTATATATGTATTATATTATATTTTAATATATTATATTACATATATTATATATAATATATAATGTATAATATATATTTACATGTAATTATATTATATATTATATATAATGTATAATATATATTATATAATGCTATAATATGATTATATATTATACATAATCATATTATATATTATATATTATATATTTTATATTATATATTATATATTATATATTATATATTACATATTACATATTACATATTATATATTATATATTATATATTATATATTATATA
>PVJX010012075.1:0-51477 GCA_004027295.1 Dolichotis patagonum | reverse complement strand
TAATTTTTTAGCTGTGTTTTCACTAGATGCGTTCACTATTTCTTTCACTGTTTTTATCAATTCTTCTTTTACCTGGGCAAGTATTTCTGGTTTGAATTTCTCCATAGCTTTCCCTATTTGCATATTTCTTTCATTTGATATCATTTCAGACATTTCAGGTGTATGGCTTCTTTTTTCTTCTATGTACACAGCTTCTAAGCTTTCTTGGGGAGGGATAGGGCTTTGAGCCTGCCTTTTGGTCTTTCCTTTTGTCATTTTTCTATATTTCCTTACTTTGAGCAGTGTTACAAAGCTTTCTCTGCATGTGTGGTGAATTACCTGTTACACCCTCAGGTCCTGGAGGGGCAGTGGCTCCCCCACAGGCTCTTGGCTTCCTCACAGGGTCCTAATTCCCCTCTGTGGGCTCCTGGCTCCCTAAGTTGTAAGGCGAATGCTGGGTGTGGCCACCCCGGAGCCTGTGGAATCTCAGGCAGGCCAGGCCACCTTGCTTTGTCCCAGGCAGGTCTACAGGAGGTTCCCTGTGCGTGAAGGGCCTACCAGTCCCAAACAGTCGTGCCAAGATGCTGGTCTGCGCAGACTTTCAATCCAAACAGCCCGGGCTACTCTGCAGGTCCCAGAGGTTCAGGTCCCACAGAGTCAGGCTGCGATGCTGGTCTCTGTTCTCCTAATTATTTTTAAATGTGGAGAATAATTAGGGACATATAAAATGATAATCCTAAATAAATGGTGTTACTTGGTGCTCTAAATGTAAAACTTAAAAAATATTATCTAAAATCAATTTTAAATCATTTTATGGGTGAATCAATCCAAATTAATATTGATATTTTGTGCTTCATGCATATAGATACAAACATAATATTTTAGACTATGCTTGTATGATAATTTAACTTTAGGTTCATCATTTTGTTTTGGTATTGAGATTATGTTTCAATGTAGAAAAGACATTTTCCTCAAAAATATTTCCATTATATTAAATGTTCTAATACTTAAAGTCTACTGCTGAAATTTCCATGCAGAAATTTTTCCTTGGAAGCCAAGTGTAGTGGCATAATTTTGTAATCCTGCACTTTAAAGGGTAATGCAAGAGAATTACTACAAGTTGTTTTTACCAATTTATGCTATTAAATGAGTACAAGGCCTCCCTGAATTGCATATGACATAATGAGACCAGTCTCACAAAAAAATAAGGAGGGAGAGAATAGTAAAGAAAAACCAGAAAATTTCCCCCGTGGATTAATGAGATATCAAGAATATAGGCTTTTTCTTTTTGTCTCCTGATTTGCCTTGATTATGTTATGAATTCACTCCCCCACCCCATTTTATAGATAGGGGGTTGAGATATGAGAGATATATTGTAGTTTCCAATTCAGCCTTCTAATACCCTTATTTCCTGAAGCAAATTGTGCCATAATGTGAAGAAAGCACACAATTCCTGCAGCATCACAAACCATATGGCCTGCACCTGTAGGATTTCAGCATGGCTGCTGGGACATCAGGCCCTTTATCCTGCAGTGTTTCACCACACTGTCACAGTATATTCTGCAGCATGCAGAGAGATTCTTTTATTACTATACATAGTATTTTAATGTTTTGTACTTTTTGTAATTAATTTTACTGTGAACTCCTTGTTGAGCTGTTTTAAGCATTTGAACATCAAAAAGCCCACAATTTCCTTCAGTATAAAAAGCAACAGTCTCCAAATGGATTTAGAGGTGATAGACTTCTATCCCTTATTTCTTCCCTTTCTTTCCATCATATTTCCCTTCCTTCTTTCTTTCATTTATTTTCTTTTTTTTTTACTTCTTTGGCCTAAATTCTCAAAGAAGCAGTGAATCATTCCATTATTGCATCATGCAGTTTGGTAATTAACTGAAAATTCAGGTGTGTGGCACAGCTGGAATCTGAGCACTCCGGGAGGCTAAGGCAGGAGGAGCACACGTTTGAACCCAGCTTCAGCAGTTTAGCAGCCTAGTGAGACCTTATCCAAAAAAAGATAAATAGCTAAAAAAAAACATTTAACAAGCTGGGGACGCAGCTCAACGTGGGTTCAATCTTCAGTACTCCTTCCCCAAAAATGTCACTGTCAAATCTGACAAACACTTCCCCATATTAGTATCTTTCAGTGAATACTGTTATCTTTCTGTCAGTGAGTACCACTTTGAGTGTAAAGATAATGTGCATGAATTATAAAAATGAAACAATCATATTTTAATTTGTAGCTTTGCTATAATTGATCTTCTCTTGGTTTGGCAGTATTTGTAAATATATGACAATATAGATTTACATGAAAATATACTTAGCCTATTTATTTTCCACCCAAACTATAACATATATCGCATGTCTTTCCATTACACTTTTTAATTATTTGTATTACAATTTAACAACATATTAGGGAAATTTAAAAAGTATGCAAATAAGTAAACTTGGCAAACTAGTAAATTATATAATTGATGCATCAAGTAGTTTTATATTATGTGTCACTACATTATTTTTAAATGAATTAATTATATGCATTTATTAGTGCATATATTTCCAAACATCTTGTCTTACATGATGATCCTTACAACGCTAACACTTAGAATGTATTTGCTAATAAACTTGGAATTGTAAAGATTATACCTTAAAATCATAGCCTGTCCTCATATCAATGAACACTGAAATTCTACCTCCTCCTAAGATAATTTTCCTTTTCAAAAGTGACACATATCACTTATCCATTGAACTTTCATCATGATTTATTTTCCTCCCAATTTACTAAGAAAAAAGTCTATATAATTACATAGATTTAGTTTGGATTTTTTCTCCATTTTCAAAAGTTTTGCTGTTAAAGGGTAAACCACAACACTATATTTACTTGTTTTTTTTAATATGATGTAGAAAAAGTTATGCTGGTAAAACATAATGATCTAACAAAATTAACTTGTAATAATCATTACTTATTTAGAAATATTTAATGTGAATAAACTTTACAACCATCGCAATTCACTCTTTCATACAATTTTATTTTTTAGTGATCTCAGAATATTGAATTCTTTGTAAAGTTTAGTCAACTATATATCATGTAGTGTTATATGTTTCTTATAAATAGCTAGCATTTTATTAAAAATATAGGCAAATTTAAAACTAGAACATCTTTTTGAATACTTTATGGATCTGTTTAAAGAATATTATTGATTTTGGTAAATGATAGAAGAAATTTGCATAGACACAGATATAAAACATATAATTATACTTGAGTCTAATTATTTCATTGTCTGCTCAGCAAAGTAGTAATTGTGCTTTTGTTTTCTTTCTGGTTACACAGTCTCTACAAACTGATCTTGCCAATGATAGCAAATTACACAAAAACGTCTGCAAAAGAAAAAGTTTAAACCATCTGTGTACACCAGTTGTGAATTTTTTCAAATAACTATTACAAAGCCACCAAAAACAAACTGGCTAAAATTTTTTCTTATGTGATATGAAGTAAATAATTTGCTATAGCCTTATTTGACTATGATTTAATTCTTACTCATAAAATTGATTGCTTTGTAGTTACAGACATTTCTGACATTTCCTGAGAACAATAATGCCTAAAAGAAAATCATGTACACATAAACATTTAATGTGCTTAACTAAATTTCATTCATTCATTTATGTTTTAATTTATTTTTCTCCTTGTAGAAAAAGAAATCAAGCTGTATATTCAGATCTGGTAATTAATTTCCTATACATATGCCGTTAAATTTCCACTTAGTTCAAGTTAGGTGAAGACCTATTTACAATTTTTGTTCTTTCCTGAAAAATAAATAAAAATAAAGCTCAACTAAGATCTTTGTTACTTGGAGGAAAGAGAAACATTTTCTGCATGTACAACCTGAAGTGATTTCTGAAGTAGCAAACTATCAAATGTGTTTTAATATCAGTATCAAGATATTATGATCATTATTAAATTTATTAAATGGGAATTATTTACAAATAAAAACAATTAGTAATTGTACAACTTTGGCAATGTAAGTTTTTTAGTAGAGTAGAAAGATGGTAGAAGAGATTTCAGGATACATGTTTGAATTTATTATAGATAAGTGTAGGAAAAAGTGAAGTAAAAAATATTACCCAAAAAGTAATGAAATTTGACAGTGACATTTTGCAGGTATCCACAAGGGATCACAAAATTGATTTCAAGTATTTTAAAGAAGTATAATAAGCACATCTCAGTGGGTAAAACATGCTTTGGAAAGACAGGAGATCAAAGAGAAATCAGAAGATAGTAGTGAGTATGTAAATAAATGTAATCAAAATTACGTTGGGTTTTTAAAGAAAAATCAAATTAAATGAGACATTACAACATAATCACCCTTCATTATATACCATTTATTGTAGCAGCCCTTTTCTATAAAACATAGGTAAAAGAGAAATAACACTCAACATTTATTTCCCAGTGAACAGATAAAACAGTCACAGAAATAAATAATCAAGCTCAGAAACTGATATAGTCTAAAAATAAATGTTACCTTGATATACAGTGTTTCAATAAAAGGATTGTGAGAAATTTCTCGAGACTTTAACGTTTAAACTAAACCTCATTGGTGAATATGAATGAGCCAGGTAAAGAAAAGTGAGTTAGCGGGAAGTACGTTTCAAGCAAGCAACAGAAAATATAAAGTTAAAAATAATTTTTAGGCCCTGGCAGAAAGCCAGCATGGCTGGAAAATAAAAAGTAAGAAGAAAAGCGATTGAGATAAAGATAGAAAGACATAAGGGTAAGGTCAAAATTTCAAATTATCTCCTGAATGCAAGGCAAAACCACTGAAGAAAATTAGAACTAAAATCATTTGCTTCATAGTTTATGATTACTTTGGCTGTTATTGAGCAGATTGGATTTATTAGATATGAGCATGAAAGATCCTTACAGAAAATACAGGAGAAACTATGGTATTTATGAAAGTG
This sequence comes from Dolichotis patagonum, assembly GCA_004027295.1. Classification (NCBI taxonomy): domain Eukaryota; kingdom Metazoa; phylum Chordata; class Mammalia; order Rodentia; family Caviidae; genus Dolichotis; species Dolichotis patagonum. Next base: position 46,548 of record PVJX010012075.1, on the reverse strand, counting down.
AAGCAAGGTGGAAATGCAGGTAACTTACTAAACTTGAGATATTATGTTTGTGACAATACTGGGTGTATTTTGAATTTAGTCATACTGAAGGTGGTTATGTTCACTTCCTTCAGCAGTTAGTGATTTTTGGTCTCCTATGTTGAAACAAAGAGGACCTAAAGAGGAATAGGTTTGCTCACAGAGTGAAGACAGAATTTTGATCATGCTAGAAAGGAGACATGATGCATCCAAAGGTAGTTGTAGGGTATTGCTTAAAAGGCTTGAAATTAAAAAGTGAAAACTGGATTGGTGACAAACTTTCAGGAAATGTCAAAATATAAACCATTTCTAAAGGCATGAGACAGCATGAATTATACAAAGTATACAAAGTATTCTTTTACATAAGAAAAAGAATCTATATATAAATCTTACACTGGCTAAAAGTAGTACCCATCAAAAAGAATACAAGAGTATATAAAGAAGGCAGGAGGCTGACAGATAATACTAAGTCTTTTAAAAGGAAAGAAATCAGCTAAATTCATCTAATAAATCAATATTAATAAGAAGGCAAGGAAGACAAGAATGGGAAGGGCCCGTGGGTTTGACAAAACTGAAGCCACTGGGGATCATAACAGTTCCTGAGATGAACACATTGTCATGTATGTAAGCATATACAAAATAAAATACATAAATAAAGTTATTTTTGATATTCTAGTAGAAAAAATCCTTTGAATTGCAATTATTAAAAATTTTGCCTGATATTTAGATATTTACACTTCCACAACTACATTAAAAAAAACCATTCTATCTTTTTCAGCACATTCAAGTTGCTGTAACAGTATTCTGCAGATTGGCTTATATATAAACAATAGATACATGTTGCTCACAAGTTCTCAAGGTTGAAAAGTCTCCACTGACCTAATCGTGCCTGGTGAGGGGTTGCTTCCCTCTTCCAAGATGGCAGTTACACTGAAGGACAGCTCCCTGGGGCCTCTTGCATAAGAGTGTTAATCTCAATCGCTTCCCAACAGCCCCACTTCTCACGCTAACACTTCAGAAGTTAAATTCAACATGGGCATTCTGGGTGGATATGGATATTCCCACCAAAGACTATTCATAATAAAGCATTCTTAAATATTGAGTTGAAAATTGGTATAACAGGAAGACAATATTTCTTTGCCTATTAGATCACAAATATATAAATGCATCCATATTTTTTTCAGAGAATTTTAACTGCAAGTGCTGGTGACATGAAATATATGAATTTATGACAAAGAATTATGGTCTATGTTCAATCATTGTCCTCAGGAATATAGGCCGTGATATCTGACAACATCCTATGGACTGAATCAGCAATGCATTTAGCTTCAGTTTTAAATAAGATCTAGCTCTGGGTTTCACTTCTTTGATCTTATTACTGACAACTACATTTGTTTTTACATCTTGAAAATGTCTTACATGGACTTTCTCAAACAAATGAGATAATTTAGAGAAATCCACATATCTGCTCTGCTAAAGCATGGCTATCATTGCTTTGTATGGTTTCTCATTTAATAACTGAGTGTAAAAATGATGCTCATTGAAATTCTTATTTTCTAGGATCCACTTGGTTTTTATTAAAACAAAAAACTAACAAATATATCTATCATTATTAATAATACAAGTAACATTGTTTCAGGAAGAAGTTAAGTGTTCATATATTTAGGAAAATTGTCTCACTGATCTAAGAAGGATGAAGGAAAAAAGAGAAGATTTATTTTCAGCATGCCTTTCTTATTGATTTTTTCATGTAAAACAAAAACAAACAAACCATATAGTATCCTGAGAAACAAAACGCACGAAAAGTTACCCTGATCCTATGATTGGAAAACCCATGCTAAAACACCTGGCTTTGCTTTGGTATCTGGTTTACTTGAGTGGGTAGAAAATTCACTGTGGTTTGCACATAGTTTGCCCCACTGCAATTCAATTTGAAGTTTAATTACTCAATGGGCAGTTTTGGGAATTGGGGCCTGGTGAGCAGTGTCTGCGTCATGGAGGCTTTGCCTTCAGGAAGGAATGAAAGTCCCTCCTGCCAGCCTGAAGGAAATGCCTTGAAAACAGTTTCTCTTGAAGCATCTACTGCCAACTCTCCACTGCCACCACCATTTCTGCTCCCCTCTCTTCACATGCTGAACTGCCCTGGAGGTTTCTCCAATGAAAACGATGAGGGCACAAGACTCTCAGTAGAAGTTAAAATGCCAGTACCACTGTCTTGGGTTTCCAGAACTGTCAGTAGAAATGAACCTATTTCTTTCATAAATTATCCAGGCTTGGATATTCTGTTATAGCAATATAAAGACTAAGACAAACCCTTGCTTAAATTCATTTTACTTGGAGACAAGGTGCAGTTAAAAATCCCTGTATTCCTCACACTTTTTTGAGAGTAAATAGGTAATAAAAGTGTAATGTTATATTAAGATTAAAAATTATTATTTTGTTTAATCTTTACTGATTTTGTAAAGATGAGGAAAAACAATGTTCAAAGCAACCCAATTAAAACTGAATTTGGGAAAATCGAATGAACTATTTTCCTGCAAATTCACGACTAAGGTTTTCAGCAGTCTATGCATTTGTCAAGCAATATGGACCACAATTTATATTAGATAATGCTAAAGTGAAATCACATTTTAAAATTTATTATTAGAAATATAAATTGATATAACTGTTTTACCTATCTTTATTTTCAAATTTTTATACCTACAATGGTGTTAACAGTAAATACACTCTGTAATCTGTTTCCTAGCATGGTCTGTTTGCATCCTCTTTCCCGAAGTTACATTTAGTTCTGTTAGAATGTAACAAAGCTATGTGTTAATATTTTTATAATTATATTGTCACAGAAAAATATACATTTTTTGATAACAATGTTTAAGTAATAAGTGCCATCTCCCTATTAATATAATTGCATACTGTGAGAAATAGACACATAACTGTCCAGTTAACTGTTCAAATTAAAATGAATAAGAAAACTATCTTTAGAGGATTAAGTGGTTAGAGCCAAGAGCATATCTTGCTTAAGCTCACAATGTACCTAGAAGAATGACTGCAATGCCTATCTTTCTAAAGATTTAGGAATGACACCCGCATCTTGGGGACCTCTCCAGGAGGCAGCCAACACGTGAAGGTTACCTGCCCCCTATTTATTTATACCACAAACTACTAGGGGGAGTAACACATTTCCTTGTGCAGAGAGTAGAAAGGAAGCTGGACTTGCCTCCTCGTCCTTTGTAAGTAGAGAAAGATCATTTTTCCTTAAGTCTCATTGTGGAAGATCAAATTATTCTTCCCTTAGGCTTTCTTGTATAGGTGTTTTTTTTCTTTTCTCTAACTGCTTTATATTCTGTTCCATATCAGTAATAAAAAAGTTGTTCTTAGAAAAATGGACATTGCTTTCATCCTATAGTCCTAAGGGTAAGGATTAAGATACATGATTTCCAACATTGCTACTTAATGTGAAATATTGAATAAGAAATCAGTCTCTGATTCAGAACAACTCATGAGTCTGTACTTAGGACAAAGACAAGAAAGATGACTGTTAAAAACTCAACATTTACAGTAAGATTGTAACTTTGATCTGGATTTCTCTATTATTTTCTATGCTTGCACGCTTTGATGAAACAAATGGTCTTGTTGGAGAGGCTTATGTACCAAGCAACAGAGAAAGTCTCCAGGCCAAAGTCAATTGCGAACTGAAGTCTGCAGTCCAGCAGACTTCGAGAAAGAGTTTTTACAAATCTACAGAGCACAGAGGAGGCTTTAGACTAAAGCCTTTCATGAGACCCATACCCCTGAGCCAGCACCCTATTTGCAGCTGCGTATAAGACATTGTAGCAGAAAACTTAGCCAAGCCACTACTATGTAGATTACTGAGCTATTTGTTTTAAATAATGAAGTCCGTGATAATTTTTTACTGAGAAATAGAGAACTAATAAAATGACCTCTAAATCTTAAGTACAAAGACAAATAATTTCATTGAAGTAATGTCATATACATTATTATGCAAAGTGAATTATGCACTATAAGTTATCTTTCTAAAATAATTTGGATATTTAATTTCTCTCCTTCTAAATAGCTTGAAATATAAAGTTCTGCTAAGATCATTTGTATATGCAAACCAAATTGAAAAATGACATTTTAGAAAAAAGTTTGAAAGATAATCACAGGAACACATTGTCATGGATACTTCTCTTGTTGCTGAAACAAAACACCTCACTCCCACAAGTTAAAGGAGGAAAGGTTTATTTGGCTCCATTTTTAGAGCTCCCATCCATAGTTGGCTGACTCCAAGGCAGAGTTACGGGTAGCACCACAAAGAAGAAAGAGTCCATGGCACGGCAGGCAGCAGGCAGCAAGAGCAAGCCTCCCTTTCCCTTTTATCTCATCCTGACTGCAAGGCTTTTGGGTGCTAATGACCATACCCAGGGCCTTCTCATTATCCATGCCCAGAACTATAATAAGCCAATTAGTGGACTAATCTATTACTATACACCTTTGATCTCAGTATCACCCAGCCTATATCCAGCCACCTCCAAAAAATCCCACCTACAGTACATGAGGCTTTGGGATACAATGTAGATACAACCCATAACTCATATTACTTTTTAAATGTTACTATTTTTCAATTTAGATTCAAATTTATTACACTCAGAAATCTCCTCAAAGGTTGTATATCAATAAGAAATATAAAATATAAAATTAATCTAAAAATACATAAATCAGTGAAGCAGCTCACTAATACCAGGGCATGAATTGAAAAGACACAGCATTCTATGAGTGAATGCATTGCTTCTTGTCCAGTTTTTGATCACACAAAAAAGTCCACATATTGCTTAAAGCACATATGTACACTCCAGGCATACACAATAGATTCTATCTCAGAGTATGAAGAAAAATAAAAACTGTCACTAAGAAGACTTCCACTAGCTAAAGAAAAACAAACCTTTATAAAATATAAATACCCCATATTCAGGCTCTCTGAGTGAATTTCATTGCATAAACTATGAAAAGGCTAAAGAAAATGCAACTACTTAAAATTATTGCCTAAGAAGTGTATGTACAAATATAAACTTATGAGTATATTATGCAGCTTGTGTTATAGATTATGTTTGAATACATTATTTTTATTGCTTCCACATTTGATTGAACACAAGAAAAATCAAGCATGGAAAACAGCTAAAATACACAAGAAATTTACAAGTATGTTTTTTAACTAAAATCAGATTACTTTTTACTCTCAGTTGATATAGACATAAATATTTTATATTGACATGATGTAGTTTGATAAAATACTAAGTATTATATAGTGTTTTATTCTCAAGATGGCTGTTTGCCTTATGTAATTATATGCTAAAAGCAAAAATTAAAGCTGTGGGATCCAAATGAAATGGTGGTTAGAGAAAGTAAATCTTGCCATAACTCACATTATATCATGGCAGAAAATAATTTGATGAAAACTCTTAATCTTTCAACAAGCAAAGGTGCTTGAGTTGCTTTTGTTACACATATGTCACGTACTCTTGCTCTACTGTAAACATTTGATTTGATCCGCAGGCCCAAATCACACTCCTACACAAGAAAGTTTGAAAAATTACTCCCTAACGTAGGTGATAGATTTAAACAGCAAAGTAATATTAGTGATCAATAATATTATTTTTATCATTAAAAGTAAATGGACTATATTCGGAGACTATCCTGAATAATAAAGGAGGTTCATATCTTAAGAAATACTAGTGAAGTTTTAGAAGAAAGAAAGAATATGTTCAGATTATTTGAGACAAAGCAAAAGAAGAGAAAGGAAATGTGTTCAAGGTGTGCAAATGCATGATAAAGTCATCAGGACATCTAACATGCCAAAAGAAAGGATAATATATGTAGAATAACTTCAGTTCTTTTGCATTTACTTAAGCATATTCTATCAGCTAGTACTCAGTCTATTTTGGAGAATATCTTATATGCAGCTGAGAAGGATATATATTCTGATGTTGTAGAGTGGAACACTCTGTAGACAGTCCAAATGATCACAAATTTGGTTCAGTTCTGATAATTTTTGTTGGGTTCCCATCTAATTGTTCTACATGTGACAGTGGAGTATTGAGGTTCTCAATTAAAATTTTGCTAATGTTTACTTGATTTTACATGTCTGTTAACATTTGTTTTATATAATTGTGTGTGTCGGTATTTGGTGCATATATATTTATCACTGTTATCCTTTCCTCTTGAAGTTTCCCTTTCATAAGTATGTAGTGACCTTCTTTACCTCTTTTGATCAGTCTTGGCATTCGTGTTGTTTCCAATACTGTGCTGCTATAAACATGGGTGCGCATATATGGCTGTGGTATGATGCTTTTAATTCTTTTGGGAAGATATCAAGAAGCAGAAGGGATCAAACAGAACCCTTAGTGTTAGTTTTTTGAGGACTCCCTACACTGATTTCCACAGTGGTTGCCTCAGCCCACATTCCCATCAACAGTGGGGAAGGGTTCCTTTTTCCCCAAAGTTGCTCCAGCATTTATTTGTTGATTTCTTGATAATAACCATTCTTTCTGGGTGAGATGGAATCTCAGTATTGTTTTGCATCTCTTGAATTAACAATGGTACTGAATACTTTTTCATACATACAAATATATGAAATATACATATATATGTATATGCCATTTCTACTTAGTCTGAGAAGTGTCTATTCATTTCAGATTTTCAATTTTATATCAGGTCTTTAAATTTGGAGGGTACAATTTTTTTATAGTAGCATGATTTGTAATAGTAAAATCTTGAAAAAATCCCTTCAACTGTTGAATGCATAAAGATTTTTTTATGCCATGGAGTACTACTCAGCTATAAAGAAGGATGAAACAGAGACATTTCTAGGAAAATGGATGAACCTTTACACCATATTTTTAAGTGAAATAATATGGACACATGTAAATATCACCTTGTTTCTCTGGTATGAGAAATCAAAAGTATAAATAAGGACAAAAATGTACAATATATACTATAAAATAGGAAGAAAATGTTCAAATGGAAAAGGGAACCAGTGAGGGGAGGTGGAAAAGGAAGGGAGGGAAATGAAAAAATGAGAAAAGAAGGAAAAAATTGAAACAAACATTTTTTAAATAAGGAAGGGAAGAGGGGTTGGAAGGTGGTTAGGGGAATGGGATAAAAAGAAGAATTAATATATACCATGTACAAGCACAAATTCCCTGTGGTGACTATGGTAATTGTGTTCATCTAAAATGTACCAATATACTTAAATAATTTTAAAAAGAGAAAGAATAAATTAAAGCTGACTCCTTACTGAGTTTGGGATCACTAAGAAAATAGCTATCTTTTGTTTCTTGGTGGTTGTTATGGCAAATTTTATTTCCAAAAAAGGGACTAGAGTAACATTTCTGCTCCCTTATGCACATACAAAGTCTTCCAAATATTCATCCATATTTAGGGTCCTTTTTCCCACCTGCAAATCCTTTTGCGTGGTTGTGACTTCATTAACAAACAGAATGCAACTGGCCTGACGCTGACTGACATCTGAGGCCAAGTTAGACAAGACATTCTGTCTCACAGGAGGCTCAGCCTTGGAAGCCAGCCAGCCAGTCAGGTCCAAAGAAGTGAAGGCTCAGTTTAAAGAATGTGGAAACACCCCAACTAATAATGTCAGCTAAGTACTGAGCTGAAAGCCGGCATCAACTACGGGTCCTGAGAATGAACAGGCATCAGAGACGCCTCCAGGTCCCGGGCTCTGGCATGAGCTTTACAGACAGCAGGTGTGGAAGAGACGAACTATCCCTGTCAAATCCTGCCCACAACACAGACTCATGAAGAAAGTCAGTAAATATCATCACGTTGCAAGGAATCAGGTTTTGGTGCTAGTTGTCATTCAGCTACAATCACTGGAACGAGAGGTAGGTTAACGGTGGTGTTGCTGTTGTGTGTGTGTGTGTGTGTGTGTGTGTAGTTGTGGAAGCTTTCCCGTTGTAGAGCTGGGAAGTCTACAATGAAAATGGAAGCACCTAGAGAGAGGAATGAGAAGCAGGAAGTTGTTGTGCTTGGGACAAGTTCCAGAGCTCCCCACAAAGAGGAGGGGCTGGCTCTCTCCTGGGGTGATGAAATTAGCCATGCACCTCACCCTTCTAGCTTCACTGCTTCCCACTCCTTTTATGTCTGTCCCCAACTGGGGATCAAGAATTGAGTTCCCTATCCATAAATTCTGGGAGGATCCATTCAAATCACAGCAAGGGGGATCTGAGCCAACTCTAGCCACATAAGTAGTGACTGTTAAAAATCTCAGTTCTGGCTTGTTCCATGTAACTCCAGCTAAAGAATTTTCTTTCTCATAGAAGTGTTCATATTTTTACATCTAAAAGGATTCCCTATGACCTATTATATATTTTACTTCATTATTTTCATATACTGGATACTAATATACAATGTTCAGGATAAAAAGAAAGTATTTTCAGAATATTCAGTAGTGTTCAGTTTCTTCAATATATGATGAATTTTCATTTTCTCTCTATTGGTTCATCATCTTGAAATTTGAATTCTCCTAATGACTGTTTATTTTCTTTAATTTTTAAATACTTCTCTTTTGCTATTTAGCATATATTATTAATGTTTGAAGGGAAAAATATATAATTCATAAACTATAAGTTCACTAGTGACATAAACTATTTCAAAATGGCAATAAGTGTAATACCCTGAAATACAACAAATTTTAATTAATGTTGTGAAACAAAAATAAAAAAAAGATGTTCAAATATATCATGTATAGTATAAATAAAGAAAACTACATGCAAATATATATTTTTGTATTTTTTAAAATTTATTTTCCATCCACAGTACAATATGAAAACTTAAGAAGTCCTGGGGTCTCTTTCTCTTTCTTTGTGTTTCCAAGAAATCAAGAAAAAAATAATTGATTTGAATTTGCAGTATCTTTTTATTTTTTCTTAGTAAATTCCAACTTCATATTCCAATCAGAAGTGGATTTTAAGAAAATTTTTTGTTCTATCATGTATAAAAATAATGCTTACTGACATTTTGATGACAAATTCTGCTTTTCTGCTTCAAGCATTTTAAGCATTTCACCCTTTCCTCTACAGAAAGAGCAATCATTCAATTATAAAATCAGCTTACAAAGGAAAAGATTCAAGCTTTTGGAGTTTGAAACCAATTTATTCTGCTCATCAGTGGCTTTAAGAGGTTACAAATCTTACTTTTATATAAGCTAAGGTCTATATTTAGATTTTCAACATCAGTTTAGTTGAATGTTCTTTTCATTCACTGATAACAATAAAGCAAATGTGGCAAATTATTTAATTTTATTTTCAAAGAAAGTATTTTTCTGTAACTAATCTTTTATTTCCATAGTTAAATATGGTACCTTGCTCATATATATCACAAATGTCTTCACTTATATGAGAGACAAAAGATAAATAGGAAGTGCCATAAATGTGATCTTCTGGAAAAACTTTCCTCTTTCTTATTATATTTTAATCATTGGATTATATAGCAATAGATGTTTGACAAGCTAAACAAGGGAACAAAAACACAAAATAGCTTTTGTTACAGTGTGAACAACAAAAGGTATCAACAAACACATCTAAAATATACATTGATTTCTCCATTTACCGTCAAATAACATCAACAGTTTTTACTAAATAGTGTAATTCCTGTTTCATAAGCCTAATAGTTCTTATATAAAAAAGTGGTAGAAATTAGTTGTTATTGTTGTGAGTATATAGAAAAAAAATCATTCAATCCAACCAATTCAAGTTTTCTTAGAACGTGTGTCAAATATTTTATGAAGCTGAAAGATGTATTTACCATTTTTTAAGATTTTCATGACTTATTTTATAAACACAGTGTGATATATCCTGAGTCATTTAAATAAAAGTAATATTCTTATGCTTACATTAATCTTTTCAGTAAGTTTTTGTACCACATATTCGTATTCACCACTTTCCTCATGTTAGTCAGCATTTTGTCACTGTGACAGATTAGCGGAAACAAACATCTTAAAAGAGGGGGAAGGTGGATTTGGGCTCAGTGTTTCACATGTTCCCGTCCACAGTGACTAGGATCATAGGCCTTAGCAAAGCAGAAATATCCTGGCAGAGAAAACTGCTCAACTCACAGCAGCTGAGAAGCAGAGACAGAGGGAAAGAGTTAGAGATAAAAGAGCCAGGGACAAAATACATGTCATGTCATGACCCCAAGACCCCATGACCCCAAGACTCACTCCCTTCAGTGAGGCCCTGTTCCTGTACCTCCCAGTATACCACTGAGTCATTGTCTCACCCATCAATTAATCCACTGATGGAGTTAGAGCCTTCATAGTTCAAATCACTTTGCAAAAGACCCACCTATGAATGCATGAAACTTAGGGAAGGGCATTCCAGATCTAAACCACAAATTCTCTTAACAAGAAAAACAATAGCTTGCATCATATAAAACCTGATACACCCAAACATTAAGAGCCAATAAGTGAGTTTTCAAATTGTAATTGATTCTTATGTAATTAGTTCAAAAAGACTAAACTAAAGTTGTCTTGGTGGACCTTCATAAACTCCATCTGTCTTGCAATATCCTTCACTTAAGTCTGAAAAAGACATATGAGTTTGGATCCTAGAGTTTTAGTTTTGTATGTTCAGCTCTCAGTAGGTTGGGGGAAGAACTGAACCAACAGATCCAGTAGGAACAAGCACAACTTGGTTGCTTCTCCTCATGTGTGATCTGCGCTGCGTTCTGTCTCTGCCAGTATGGTTCATAGCAACCTAATGTGATTGCCGCACTTACGGATTTTGGGGTTGGTCATATTTGGTTTTCAGGATCATTTCCTCAACTCTCTAGTTGCATGTTTTAAACCAAATTATTTAACCTCAGTCATCCATTGTTACTTTATCTTTGGATATTGTATTGATTTTTTGAGTCATTCCCCTGGATTCCTATTGTCAGAGCAGTCAACAAATCCTCTCTTCTTTAGGAATGTCTCCCAATTTCTTCCCTCTTTATAAATGTAAATGTAAGTTTATCGTGTCATTGCACTGTTCAAGGTGCTTTTCAACATAAGTCTAGATTGGTATCATGACACTCTCTTTCTGTGTGGTAGATTTGACTCTTGTTCCAAAGTCAATTACACTGTAGTGTCCTTTGCCAAGTAATATTCAGTACCACTGGAATGGTAAAGAATATTTCCCCAATGACACATGCTGATGCTAGGATTCACTGATGAAATGTGGGGGTTTCCACAGGAGAATGGTCTCAGTTGGTCCTCCTTCCAGGATGAGACACTACAGAGCAGACTTAAGCTCAGCCCGCAGTCAAGCAGGTCACATTTTAGTCTGAAGCAAGCTGCCCCAGCTGACCAACAAAACCAGGAAAAAGAAGTTATAAATGGTTACCATTGTGAGCCACCAATATTGTGTGGCTCTTTTTTATAAAACTAAAACTAAAACTAAAACTAAAACTAAAACTAAAACTAAAACTAAAACTAAAACTAAAACTAAAACTAAAACTAAAACTAAAACTAAAACTAAAACTAAAACTAAAACTAAAACTAAAACTAAAACTAAAACTAAAACTAAACCTAAACCTAAACCTAAACCTAAACCTAAACCTAAACCTAAACCTAAACCTAAACCTAAACCTAAACCTAATAATACACTGCCTTTAGGATTTCTTTCTTCTGACAAAATGCACCCCTGTCTGATTTAACCTCCTATAATGCCACTAGAGTCTCCCATTTACAGTTCAAATGCTTTATTGGTCCCAATCACCTATTGAAAAAGCCAAACGTTTTAGCCAGATCACTCACAACTAAGTTATGATTTACCTTTCCTGACAGATGTTCCAGTACTCTTAGGAAGGAGCCTATTCTTTCCAGTACGTAGATTTAGTGATTGCTTCAAAAGTGTTTAGTATCTATTTCCTCATGTTTATAAAAATGTCCTTCTCATTTACTTTTGAGCAACAAATATCTTAAAACTTTAAAAAACAGTTTAAAAAGTTGCCCCTGCAGAACATCAAAGCCATTTTAACTGTTAAGATTAAGATGTGAATGCCTTTATAAAGAACAAGGTAAGATATTCCCCTTTACCCTTCAATCCTGTAACAGGTTGAACTATAAATGCTTAGTGTTCTATTAATCTGGTTTAAGTGCTTCCACATACACTACATGTGTGGACCTTGCCTTAACCACATTTTCACTTCACCTACATGTCCAAAAGGTAATCATGAACAGGTAGGTAATTTTCACAGTAGAGGAAGGGTTTGTTCTGGGAGCCCTCATGTTCACCAAATTACTCCAACTTATGATTCAGATCTGTTATGTTTTTCAGTTTCTAGTAATGTTTTTCACTAGGATTAGTTTACCAACTGCTGTCTCCAATTAACCCCAATCAAAAAAGAAAGAACTCGGACCCAGACCTAGAAATGCATAATAGATATCCTATTCATCACAGCACAGAGCCGTGTTAAGCATCTTCTGACTTAGGGGACAGAGACATACACTAAATTGGAGGAAAAAAATTGAAACACAAATGAGCGCCTCATTTCTTTCTTTTACTTTAAGTTACATGTTCTTACCAACCACATGTTAAAAATGGCTAAAGTTATATTTTATCTAAGCAGGTAACAATCTGAAAGCCAAATTTAAGTATTTCTGGTTTAAGAATGCTCCGTCACATTTGAAAACTGTGAAGCTCATAGCATGATGCCACATTGGAGGTATGATAGTTCAGACTGCCCGCTAGACATTCAGTAAATGTATGACAAAAATTGATTAAACCACAGATGCAGTTTAATGATTAAGTACCATATACCTCTAATGTCATGTCTGTAATAAACAGCTGTTTAGTTACTTAACAAAAATTACCAACCTTAGCATCAATATGATGAACACAATGTTTGTCATTGTCAGAAAACTCTATTTTAGGTTTTCAAGATCAACAAAGAGTCAGACTAATAGTCTGGCTCAAATTTTCAAAATCATCCTAGATGTCTAAGAACATAGAGGAAAAATTATGATACAATAATATTAAAACTGAATCACTGAATTTGCTGCCAAAATTTAAGAGAAACTTAAAGTAAGCAAAGCCATGCAGTTTCATTGACAAATTCAATTAATTAAAACAGGTTTGTGTCTCTACCAGGCGGGACAAAACAGACGTGCTCTTTAGGGATGAGGGGTTGCCATCTAGCAATCAATGACCAAAAGACAACAGACCCACATTCATTAATGTGTATGGTCCTTAGTGTTGGTCAGAATATTTCATGGCCATTTGCTGTTATCTGAATCTTATTTTCTCAGACAACGTTATACAGAAAATTATAGAACACAGTGCCTCTTGGGCATCATAGCCCCGCAAAAGTAAAGCACAATAACTGAAAAAAGAAAAAGGGAAATAAGGAAAATAAAAGAAAGGGATGCTAAGGATATTTCTTTTCCATGTATTCCGCGGTTTAAATCAGCAAATCTAAAATAACAAAACAAACATATGCGATGTAACTCATAATGCCACATGTATTAGAAATTGTCCTAGAATTTGTTCAGCACAAAAAGATGGTAAATCTGCCCAAATCACAAAGAGCACAAAGCAAAACTGTAGCTCACATAAATGTAAACATCAATATGCAAGTATAAGTCCTAAACAAAGAGGAATTCAAACTAAACAAATTTAGGAGCATATGAGGGAAAAGTACTGCAATGTGGAATGAATCATCCTAAAACTGAAATGAGAAATATTTATATTATGAAGACACATAACATTAAGAATTGTTACCAAACCTTCTTCATTGTTTTCACCAGGCTGTAACCCGATCTAACAGCTACAAAATAGGAGAGGAAGTACTGGAAGGGAAGTTAACAGGGGGACTCAAAGACAGCATGCTGGACTAGAGGACAGCTGTCTTGAGAAACAATGAACACTAAACTTTAAAATTTCCACTGAGACAATAAAAATTACTCACAGTAAATTTTCACCAAAGATTTGAATTAGAAAGCCCAGAAAAAAACAGACAGGGAGGAAAGCTCAGAAAAGAGAACATGGAAACTATGAAAGACATAGACTACAAATCTGACTTTAAAATGTGTAGGTATTTATGAAGAATATTACAGAGAAGAATAATTCAAAATATAATTGGAAAGAGTCACACCAACTCTTAAGATGTATAAATCAGAAACCAGATGTCATTTCAAACCTAGTACAAGAGTCTGGATAATCCCTATCATTGTATTTGAGCTCATCAGGGAGTTCTCACGAGACTGTAAAGTGCAGTTAATTCTGAAGAACAACAACCTTTCCATGGGCTAGCATGACTGCACAGGTTACAGGAGAGCTTCATGTGCAAACTGTTTGCTCCTATTCCGCAACTTTTCTAGAGGCTTCAACCAGTGGTCAGTGAGAAGCATTGTGAGCAGGGAAAGCACCGTGCGTGGAGCTCTCTGCGTGGCACAGTCTTTCAGGGTCTGCTGAGCTTCCAAGTGGAGCTGCCACACTAAGGAAGCACAGGAACAGCTCAGGAGGACCATGATGCCAGCTGTGATCATCTGCTGCACCCAGCACCTGGGAGAGCCCATCAGATCTCCCTCTGAAACAAGGCAGAAGGCAGCTGCTTCTAGGCGGGAGGAAAAGTAATCTACTTCTCATTACCAGGTCCTGCTTGGTCAGGAAGTGTTGGGGCTGCAGTAGCAGGCGAAGGGAATCCTCCCCCCTCACAGTCAGTGCTAACCTGGTGGCCACTGATGTGAGGGGTACAAATCAGTGCTGCCTGCTGGGGACAGTGGGAGTGACTCCCCTTCCTTGCTGCCTCTAGGCAAAGGAGGAGGCCTCTGAGGGAAAAGGAAAACACTTGCAACTTTTCTTCAATTCCACTCTGAATTAAGGAGTCCAGATTATCCCTTGCATTACAAAGCAAAAAATATGTGCAAATTGAAGACTCAACGTTAATAGAAAACAAAACAAAAAAAAAGGCAATACTGGAATAAAACTTTCTGTGTTCAGTGTCATAGCATAACTGTAATATTCCTCAATAGTTGGAAACAAATTAATAGATTTCCAAATAATGCATAAGGCAAAGAAAACATTTCAAGAGAATTTAAAAACGATTTTCAACTAAATTTCACTCTGTGAAAACACAATATACTAAAATACATGAGATGTAGTAAAATCATTGCCTTGGGTAAATCTACCCAGTTAATGCCTATGTTGGAGGATGAGAGCTCAAATCAGTGACCTGGACTTCTACTGAAAGAAACAAAGACAGACAAAAAGAAGAGAAAAACAAATAAACAAACAAAAGAGGAAGCAAAAAAATAGAATTTAAAGATGAAAATAATAAACTAGAAAATTCATATGCAGTTCCTTAATACAATAATAAGATAAATTCCTACACAAATTGATCAGAAAAATTATCAAGATTGGAAGTAACTGTATAGACATTACAAACACTAAAGCAAAAATATACCACTATATGCCAATATAGTCAACAGCTGATTTAAGTCTTTGATTAATACAATGAAAAATAGTATACTAAGCACTAGAAAATGAATATAACTGAATAAAAAAACTGAAACTTTTATTATAAAATTAAATTTCTCATAATGATGAAATTTGAAAAAACATTCCAAAATGTCCCTAAAACAATCTGAGTACACAGATTAAAAATCACATCATTAAAATTGGACATGTACATGATAGAAAATTATACTTCAAGGCAAAAAGGAAACCAGGAACATAAAAATGGTTATCCAAGACAAGCAAATTTTAGGCCAGTCCAAAGCAACTTATACAGAGTATTATAAAATTAGCATGTGCCTTAAAATTGCATATTCCACTGTGGTACAAACTCTATTAACTGTATTCCAATCCCTTTCTATGCTTCTTTATTAGTTTGTTGGATATTAAAAACAGTTCCAAGCATTTACTGATCCCTAGAGCCTTGTCCTTTATTATATAACTTTATTGTATCTAGTGTCCTGTCTCTTACTCTTGAGTCAATAATATGACTTGAGATACTAAGGCATTGTCTAAATAACAGAAACTATGACTAGGTAGAATCATACCCAAAAGAATTGTTGACATGGCTTTTGGCTCATGGAATGGCCTCAAAGTAAAGAGGATCTCAGGAGTTTTAAAAGAACTCTAGAGGCATAGGCATGAGCATCTTAAACTGAAAGAAATCAAGACTATTAAAATATAAGAACGTGCTGGAATTCTCACATTGGGACTTTCTAAGAGTGAGAAGGAGGCTTAGAAAGCTATTCAGATGCCCAAGAAGGCCATTCCTTCAAAAGTAGAGAGGAATTATTTCTGGATAGGCAGAAATAATAGAACCAAAAAGGCCATACTTCCAAAATTGATATACAGATTTAATGTAGAATTCTAGTTGTATTTCTCACAGAAATGGAGAAAACAATCCCAAAATACATACGGAACCAGAAAATAACAAAATAGCGAAAACAACCCTGGGTAACAGGAGCAAACTGAGAGACATCACAATTTCAGCTTAAAGTTATATTACAAAGTTACTGTGATAAAAACAGCGTGATCCTGGTACAAAAACAGACATGAGGGTGGACCAGTGAAAGAGAATACAGAATGCAGAAAAACCTTTGACTACATTCAACCTTATTGTCTTTGACAATGGGACCAAAAACACACTGGAAGGCAGATAGCCTCTTTAAAGACTTGTGTTGGGAAAACTGGCTATACACATGCCAAAGACTGAGTCTAGACCTCTCTCCCATCTTTCACTGTATATCAAACTAAAATCAAAGAGAATAAAATAATTATACATTAAACCAGAAACACTTAACCTGCTGGAAGAAGACAAGAGAAAATCTTAGTCATAAGTTTAGGCAAGGACTTTCTAAATAGACCTCAGCTATACAAGAAATAGTTCTGAAAAGCAAAAAATAGGAATATATTAAAATGAAATTCTTCTGCACCTCAGAACAGAGTGAAAAGACAATCTATAAAAGAGGTAAAAGATTTCTGCCACCTATTCCTCTGAGAGAGGATTCATATCTAGACTACGCAAAAGAATCAAACTATCAGACCTCTCAAAATAAGTGTCAATTAAAACTGGACAAGAAAAAGAAAACACTTCTCAAGAAGAAGTATAAACAGTCAATAAATAAATGAAGAAATGTCCAATATTGCTGGCCATTAGAGAAATGAGAGCTGAAACAACTCTGAGCTTCCATCTCACCCCAGGAAGAAAGGCCGTTAGCAAGAAATCAATAGCAACGGGGCTGGGGATTTAGCTCAGCAGCATAAGTGCCCACCTTGCAAGTGCATGGTCATGAGTTTGATCCTCAGTACCATAAAAAAAATTTAAAAAAAGAATCAGTAACGGCAAGTGCTGAAGAGCTATGGGGAAAGGAACCCTTCTATACTATGGGTGGGAACACAAACTAGCAAAACCACTATGGAAATAAGTATAGAGATTTCTTAGAAAACTAAAACTATAAATTCCATATAACCCAACTATTTCCCTTTTAGGCATCTTCCTAAAAAAGTTAAAGGCATCAAACAGATATATGCACACCCATCTTTGTAGCAGCACAATCCCTAAAACCTAAATCTTTGAAGCAGTTTATACATAACTCAACAGGTGAATGGATAAAGAAAATGTATTACTCTGCAATAAAGAAAGATAAATTTGAGTCATTTGTAGTCAAATGATACTCCTTGAGACCATAGTGTTAAGTGAAATAAGTCAAATATACAAGCTTATGAATCACATTTTGCTCTTAAACAAGAAACCTAGAGTAAAACTAAAGAGCAAAATAAAAAATAGCTAAGAGGAAATACTGAGATGGATCATTCTCAACAGAGAAGGGGATCAAGAGACACAGGGAGGGGTGAGGGAAGAAAGGGCAAGGAATAAGCAAAAGAAATTGAGATGTACTATGCACATGTAGCACTTCACAGAAGCAATGTAAGCATTACATACTGGAAACCACACACACACACACACACACACACACACACACACACACGAAGAGGCTCGAGGAATGGATGGAGGGAGAGAGGTCAAGAGAAACGAGTCAAAAAAAGAAAAGAAGCTTTTACACACATTACTAACTTCCCACAAGGAATGACAATATTATGCACCACACACACATTAATCAACTAAAATAATAAAAATAATAGTAGCACATTTAAACAGAAAATTGGATGAGGGAAGTGGAGATGTGTATCAGTGAATGGAACACATTAGCTGGGGAAGCCAATCTGAAGGAGCAGAGTCGCAGACTATGCCCAGGGACACAGGCTCTCACGCCATGGTGTGGAAATGCCATTTGGTGCTAACGAGAGCCTTAACAATGGTTTACACCAATGAGTCTGCAACATATTGTCTTCAGTGCAGTCATCACACATGTGCCCCTGAACTGTGAACACAATGTTCTTCAGTTGTGTGTATCTATTATCAACTCACAGTATTTCTTTAATTAAACCCCAGATTTTTCTGCTCCTTATTTGGGTCTTATCCAATTCCTCCCCTCTTTTTATATTCGCTATATATGCACTGAGGATGTTTCCATTATAGAAATCACAGTGCTTCGCCTATCATTCCAGTTATTCTCAACTTTCTTTTTTTTTTTGGTACCGGGGATCGAACTCACGACCTTGCGCCTGGCAGGGGCAGGCGCTTAACCCACTGAGCTAAATCCCCAGTCCCATTCTCAACTTTCCTATGAAAACTTTCTGTGCTCACATCTTTCTCTTTCTATTCTACTCTCCTGGTTCCAGCATCTCTCTCACCCTCTTAACTTTTATTCGGTTATGTCTAGGAAGTTACCCATCTAGAAGTAAAAATTACCTTCCTGCTTTAAAAAAATAAAAAAAATGAAAAAAAACACAAAAAAATTTAAAAATGCAAAGAACATTGACATACTAGGATGAACACAGCATTCTTGAGTAGTCTAGATAACTGCACATGGGATAAAATTTCAAATTTTCATGTGGCTTTTGATGCTTTTCATGAATTACCTTTTTTTTTTTCGAAAAAGCTGTGCCTTGCTGATATTTTCTTTATGCTCTATTCTTTATGTTGCAGCCATTTCCATTTCTCAAACTGGGTATGATAGAAATACCACCCCTCCTCCAGATGTCTACATCCTAGCCCCCACAACTGCATGTTATCTTACATGGCCAAAAGGACTTTGGAGGGGTAATTAAATTAAGGTCTTCAGGCTGGAAGGTAACCCTGGCTTATCCTGAGAGGTGTAATATAATCACCTGGGGCTTTATGAGTAAAACAGGAAGACAGGACAGTCATAGAAGAAAAGACTGAGGTGACTTGATTGGTGGTTGTAAAAAATACTACAAGGCAAGAAGAAAATGTGGCCAACCTCCAGATATTGCAAAAGGCAAGAGACAAATGGTAAAAGGCAAAAAAAGGTCTATTTTCCTCTGGAGTTTCCAGTAGAAACAACCTCTGTAATCACACTTTGATTTGAGTCTAGTGAGACCAATTATTGGCTTTTGCCCTCTAGAACACTATCATAGTAAATTTGTGTTTTAAATCACTGAGTGTGGAAATGTGTTACAAAAGCAGTGGAAAACCAACTGCATCATTCCTATCTGGATATTTCTGACCCTCTCTACCTGGCTTGCTTTTGCCTTCTTCTAATACCTCAGTTTAAATTTAATTCCCAATGAAAGACATCTCATGTACAAACAGGAAATCCCTGCGTTAATGTTGCTCAATTAATAGTTGAAAACAGCGCAAATTTATTTCTTCCATGTTCTAGAAGTTGGAAGTTCGAAATCAGCTTCCATCATCTAGAATCAGTATCTAAAACTGTTTTCTGTGGCAGGATCTACCTATTTACCTTTCCCAGTGTCTGGATTCTGCCAGCATTCCCTGGCACATGGGCCCTCCTCTCATAAATATCTCAATAAAAAAATGAAAACCCATCAAATGCGGAGTGGGTGAGGAAGAGCCCAATCTACTGCCCAAGTGCCTGTCCCATTCATGGAGAAGGTCTGCCAGGGAAGGCAGCAGTCCAGATAGCACACGTGTCTGCCTGTGTGCCTAGCATGTGGGCATGTGTCTCCTTGAAAGT
Organism: Dolichotis patagonum; assembly: GCA_004027295.1. NCBI lineage: Eukaryota > Metazoa > Chordata > Mammalia > Rodentia > Caviidae > Dolichotis > Dolichotis patagonum. The sequence goes on along the minus strand of PVJX010012075.1, from coordinate 26,459 downwards.
GTGCATGTGTGTGAGTTGGCCAGAGTGTCTGTGGGTCTGTGTACAGGTCACTTCGCATGTTCTGTGCATGTGTCTGTGTATGTGTCCACATGTGCCTGGAATCTTGTGTGTGTGCATGTAGTTTTGGTTCACTCATTGCATCAAAGCTAATAATTGCATTTTGCTCATGTGAGATCCCTTTGATTATATCACACCCAGTACAGTAACTCATGATAGTCACAATATGTCAAGATCCTTAATCACATCTGTAAAGTCCCTTTTTCCAAAAAAGGCAACATTCTTAGGTTTAGTAAATTAGAACTTATATATCTTTGAAGGGAATTCTTCCACATATTATGGTTCTCTATTACATATTTAAATGAATAACTGGCAATTGCTTTCATAATTAAAATATCTTATAGTTATATCTTGCAATTAAATATCTTGAATAATCAAATTACCAGCAATATATTTAACATCTAGTTTGACATATTTTTATCACTGCAATGAAAAAGATATGTTTGGAACTTAACAGGGGATCAACATTTTTTAACAACTATTTGACATTTTGAAGTTTTAAAGTATTTTCAAAATTTAAAAAAATACACATTTTAGGTTCTTTCAATGAAAGTTGTGTTCTATGAAAGCCCTTATCATTTTCAGATGTAGTCATGTGGCTACCATTTGATTGCGGTTTCTGACACAAAAGAAATTGGTATAGTATACACTATCTGCAAGTTTTCAGAGGTTTAAACTGGAGGTATTTTTAGTTGTCAGAGGAAGATTAATGGCTCCTCTGCAGCATTAGATACACGTTTTCTATTCACAGAAGGCAGGGGGAACCATGGGTAAAAAAGAAGAGTCCAGAATTAGGACAGAATATCAAAGAATGTACTAGAACAATGTTTTGCAAATATATTTATGAAGAACTACATTTAATATTTTTATTTTTAATAATGTGTCTTAGAAAATTTGTAAGACATACAAGTAAGTTAATGATCAACATAAAATTAAAATATATGTGTTAAAGATCAAATTCCATAGCCTTAGGAAAAAAAAAACTGTTTTACATTGACAGTTCAGAAAAGGTAGAAAGCCTCTCTTCCCTTTTGTTATTTCAAATAATACATTAATAAAAGTTATGAGCAAAGTGCTGATTTTCTATGTTAAATCCCTACACAAATACTTTGATGATGTGATTGGAAAATATAGTGAATGTTTAATTTTAAACAAATTATTATAGTAAAATACACACTGTGATTAATCTCTCTCAAAATACTCCCTATCTTTTTGAAAACACTTATTCATAGTTCTGAAGCAATCCTGGAAGTCCTCTTTCTTGAGTGTTTTTAGTTGTGCTGTTGTGCCTAAATCAACATTCTGGATCTATGCAAGTGTTTCCATTTTACGCTCACTTTAACTCTGGAAAACACTAGAAGTTGCACAATGCCAGATCCAGTAGATAAGGTGGCTGAAGCTACAGTGTAAAGTTTTACAAGTCTACCTTCCCAATGAATGGCGCTGGGCAGCAGCGTTCATTCTATTTTTTTGTTTTATCTTCTGAAGATACTCAGGAAAAAGGACTTCCCCAACTCATTCAGAAAGTGATGAAAATAATGAAATTGGTGTGATCAAAGGAAGCAAAAAAGCAATGGCAATGTACCTTTTATTGCACTATGTTTTTTGTTTGTTTTTTAGTGAAGTTTTGTTTTTGTGTACCAGCTACCCACAGTGTATGCTGTGGTTTTGTGTATGCTGATCACCGCCTTGTATTAGCACGTGAAGGATGCAATGTGATTGGTCCTTACCTTCTGATTTATTAAGCCTAGGTGAAACACACAAAAACAGTGCTTGCATGGACCAAAATATCTAAATAATGTTTACGTTTTCTTTAACTATGTGGATGGGAACATGAGTGAAAGACAAAATTCTCTGTGTTTTTAAACAATGTCAGAGTATTCTTTTTTAACTTGGAAAGAATAAAATAAGGTATATTGGTTTTCAAATTTCATCTTTAATCACTTACTGGAATTAATTCCAATAATGTATCTTATAAAACCACAATTATATTTAAATTATCTTTATTGAAGAAATGAGGATTAGATTCAACAGTAAAGGGGTTGTATTCTTTTGGAAAACACAAAACTTGCTATAGAATTCTTAGCTTGTCAAATATGTAATATTGACACATCTTTTATTGCTAATTCTTCTTAAATACAAAACATGTTTAAAAAAACCTATGGAAAGAGTTCAGGCTTCTAACTTTTGCTTTTGCTCTTTTATTTTTTATCTGTCACTTTATATCCCATTCTTCCTTCACAAGCAAAAGTTAAAAGCATTAAAAGTGTTGAATATATTCAGATGTCTAATTTATATCTTTGAAAAGCTAGTACGGAGTCAATTTTCATTTTGTAAAAATCCTAAATGTTTATTCAGTATTTCAAATGTTTTGGGTTTTGGAGACCATTTTACTATTCTTTATTTTTCAGTAGTGCATGTTTGCAGTATACAATGCTTCCATTCCTGTTAGAAAGTGGGTACATGTACCTAACATATATTTTTTTCTCTTTCTCTAGTCCCTTATCCTTTTTGTCTCTCACTCTTATCTCAGTATTCCATGCCTCAATTTTCTTCTATGTTTCTTTCAGTTCATGCTTGTGACACCTGATGATTTTACTCACTGTGGGTAGCTGGTACATGTACATGAATCATCTTATTTCTGTTTATGTCCTCTTCCCCTATCTCCCTCCCTCTAGAACTCTTGATTCTTAACCTATATTAATAATTATTTGTGATAAACTCCCATATCATCATAAAATAAGTTCAACTTAAATTATTTGGCTTTACTGTGATTAATAAATGCTATTATGTTAGTAGATATATTTTTTCCATACTACATCTCTCCATGAAGGAAGTAGAACATTGTTGCATTCTGGGAAGGGTTTGCTTTCAGTGTGTGTAATATAACTGCAGGAGCTTTCTGAGACCACAGCTGCGGTCTCAGAATACACTCTGACAAAGCCTGAAGCTCCAACCCACATTCTAAAACTATATCATCTTTTCTAGTTTTAAGTTTGAGATGCATTTTGAGCAATGAAACCAAAAGAAAATTTCTTCCTTCTTTTTCCCTTATGTTAAAATCATGCATGCGTTTCAGGAATTGTCATGTGAGTCACATCTGAGCATTAGCAAGGTAATCTGAGAGCTCTGTTCTCTGAGATGGTTTTTCCTATCATTAGCCTGTTCTGGAATAGGCCTGGAATACAACAAAGGCAAAACAAATCCCTTAATTCTTTTGTATTCTAGAAAAGTAGCTTGGTGAAAAGAACGGCTCTGGTCTGATTTAGATAAGAATCATGGATCATCCCCCTACTTTTAAGTTAGCAGATGCAGACGTCTCATATTCTCATTCTTTTTCCCGTGCTTGATTATACTCACTGGACAAAATTCCTGCTAACATAAATGCATCAAACTTTAGGTAAGCATCTGAACTCTCTCCAGGACCCCTAGCTTCTATCCATTTTAATTTGAGCCATCACCAAAATGTGGAGCAACCTTCCAAATAGCAGCTGGCCATAAGACATTCTCTTGGATCCACTGCGGTTGTGCCATGTGCTCATCTCACTTGCATACCTGATTCTTTCCTGCCTTGTTCTTTCCTCCCAAGTTACATACATAGATGGATAGATGATAGGTTGATAGACAGACAGATAGATGATAGATTAGATAGATAAATAGATATAAGATAGATAGTAATAATGTACATATAATAGTAATACGTGAAGTAAGAGATAAAAAGGATACATGACACAATAGAAGGTTGATAGATACATGAAAAGAGCAAAAGAAAGATAGATGATTAACTGGTTCTTTTATGCCTACGTTTGAGACATTTGCAGATTTTATGCTCAGAAGTCTACCTCTTGAAGTAAAACCCTACATCCTTTTGTGATTAATAAATATTATTCTTTTATCCCTGCTCTCCCATTAAGTTATCCTTTCAATAAAACTTCTATTTATTTAAGCTCAGATTATTTTTTCCTCTCCCATTCTGCAAGTTTTAGAAAAAAAATTATCTTTTCAGTCAGAGAGGAATCTTTCATCATTCATAAACTAAGACTGAAAACAATACAAATCTCACTTCCTTATTATTATCTAATATTATTAACTTCTAAGTTAAAAACCAATCTCAAAATGAAAATGTAGTATAATTACATCAGTATTAAAAAACAAATGATAATTTTCTCCAACTCAAGTCTTATTATTTATTTATTTATTTGGTACTGTGGATTGAATTTACCAACTCGCAATTACCAGGCAAGTGCTTGAGCCACTGAGCTAAATCCCTGGCCCATGTCTTTTCAGATTATACCTCACAGACTATAAAATATTACATCATACATTTGATCTCACTGTGCATAAGTGTCATTCCATAAATGCTAAAATGTGCTAAATCATGTACTGAGTCCACTGATGATACGTTTCTATGAAGTAGGTTGTCATTTTATCTGGGTGCAATAGCTTGTCAATTTACACTTCTCAATGTGCATATTTTTTTCACAACAGAATTAACGCAGGCCAATCCTGCGGGCTGGAGTCTAGAGTCCTCCCTTGTGTTCTAAGCCCTGGGGTTTGACTGTAAAGCAGTTTTGGCACTAGAGGTAACTCTGATACCTACTGCAGCTTAGTTGAATGGAGACAAAATGTTCCCTACTGTTCAGTTGCCCTCCTATCCCACAGTCCCCACATGAAGTGGGGGGTCTTTAATAAGACAGAAAGTGATAGTGACGAAGGCAGGACAAAGATAGCACAAAGAACATTGAAAGTACTTCCAGCTCCAATAATCATTAAATGAAATTAGTCAATGGCTTTACCGACTTTTAAATTAATTTTCTAAATTTCACATTCTAAATTAATTTCAAAGAAAGAGTAAAATGAATGTGAACCCTGTATCTTTGAAGAGCAATGAGTGAATTGACCCTCAAATCCCTCTATGTCCGATCCATTTCAGAAACTGTTTTTCATTTTGTCTCATAGTGTTTAATGAGACTTTCACATGACATTGTTTCTTTCACAAATGAAAACTGAAGAATATTTTTAAATACCAAAGTTAAAGAATTTGCTCACAGTTTAAGAAATTCAGACATCTAATAATCAACACCAACCATTTTGTTATTTAATTGCTGATGGGCTCAAGAAGTTTAATATATTAGACATATGCTTATGTATATTTCTAGTATATGATATAAATGTATGTATGGCTGACCTGTTCCTAAAATACATAAACATTATTTTGGAAGAACATCAATGTGTCGATGGAGTGTATTCCATATTAACAAGAATTTCTAAATATCACCCAGGATCTTTATCCAGAAATCAGCTTGGCAAAGCCAATTCTTGACTCTTTTCCACTTTTACACCAAATGGCAGATTTGTGGCCATAATGGTTCTGACATAACCTTTTACCTCAGGCATATCTGCATGCATTAAAATCAGCAAGCCGATCGATGCCCACAAAATAGCCACCATGTACAAAGTGGGGTGAAATTAGTGTTAAAGTACACTCATACAGGTTCACAACGCAAGCCCTTTCCTTCCTCCTAACCCTCCATTCAAAACCACAGCACAAAACACATGATAACCCCATGAAAAACCTCTTATTTGTGGCATGAGCTTCTTAGTGATAAAAAGAATAAAAAGCCGTCCAGTACGATTCCCTCATATCTGCGCTGTGCACAAGCCAAGGGTTTCTTCATAGCTCACACATCATAGATTTCATTCATTTCAAGCAAAACGTACGCAGGCACCTCCAAGGTACTAACTCCTCTTCCTTCAATACAACGCTCATAGTGTATATTATCCTAAAACACTGTTAGAGAAAAGATTGCTGACAATAGCTTCTGTTTTCTTCTGAGCGTATTTATTATTAATATTACAGTTCCATCAATAGTTTCTTCAGCTGCATTTGACACACAGAATGAAGTTACAAATGCTCCAGCACTAGACCCCCACCCCTTCAGAACATCAGATGACTCAAATTCCTTTATGTCAAATATACAAGTTCTGTACACCACACCAAAAGATGATGAGTCAGTCACAGAGGATGAGTCATTGGAAAGGGAAAAAGTTAAAGCAGAATCTCTAGCTTATAAAACATTTCCATCACAACTAGGTGTTAAATCACCTGAACGTCTGTTTGACTGCAAACTTTACAGGGAGGAAAAACTCCAAAGTTTTCAGAATTTGGTTAATATTTACATAGGCATCTGGGTCCTAAATGTGGCAGTGCTCTCTGCTGACTTCTAAGAAACATCAGAGGCTTTTGAATCCTTCCTTCCAGCCCTCTTCTCTCTCTCCTTTGTCTCCTTTTCCCTTTGTCTCCTTTGTCATCTCTTTCCTTTCTCCCATTTCTCTTAACATTTCTTCTCTTCCATCTTTTCCCCTTTTTGAGAGATCTTAGATTTTTTCTACATGATTTTGAAATGGGTGTTTCTCCTTTACTCAGGGAAGGGAAAGATTCACATCATACAAGCCAGAGACTTCATAAGGAAGCAGAGGGACATGCTGACTAATCCTGCAAGAAATAGTCCTGCCAGACTTTTATGACCCTGTTTGGCAAGCTGAAAATGAACTGGCGAATAGTGGCACATGAATCTTCAGTCAAAGGTAATTCAAATTTTTAGATATTCATAAATGTACTTCTTACTGGCAATGTTTTTCCTGCTGCATATGTGAAACCATGCCACTTGTAGATTGATTTGTGCCAGCATCTACAGATTTGCATTGCATATTCACCACTAGAGACCAGTGCACATTTCCTTTATGATGTTATTTGGGGCTGTACTATTTACATTACCCTTTTAACCACTATTTATGAATTAGTGAAATACATTTTAATCATTAGCATATTTTGGAGAATTAACAATACAGTGTAACACAAACATAAAAGTAAAATTATAAATTTAATAACATTAGGTGATACAAACTGTATCCTATTATCTATGTATTTGCAGACAAACAAACCAAAGGGGTCCTTAAAAGGACATATATTAATTGTATGAATGATAGATTTTCCATGCAAATAAAGTTAATCTTACATCTCATATTTATATAGTGCTGTAAGAAAAATGATTTTGTGGATATTTTTTAATCCAAATAAACAGCTTCCAGCATGACCTGAAACCGTACTCTAACAGTGCTCTGACTGTCAAAGCGTCATGTTCCTTCTCCCATATTTTTACTTCTAAATTCATTAGTCATTGCTCTTTTGTGTCTCATTCCTCAGAGACATATTTGTACATACACACATGCACACACATGCACACACACACACACACACACTAATTAGGAAATAAATTAGAAGGAACTCTGTGCCTTGACCTACTATCATAATCTAAAGCAATTAATAAAGAGCACAGGAGCATAAAAACTTATCTTGACCTTAGAGTGTTTATCTCAAAGAAACCAGATAAAGTGCAGCAGTGGCTTTCATTTCCCCACTACTGACATGATGTCTACAGAATCTGAAATGACTGCAGCCTTCGTCAAGAGGGATCTTGTGTTATCTTAAGAGCACAAAGAAACTGAAAAAAAAAACACTGTGCTACAGAAAAACATACATTATTGCTCACTACAACACTAATCATATTGCATATCTATTTAGGGAAGACAATTCTGGAAAAACCCAAAATACAACTGTCTGACACATACTCAATGCCATAATTAATAGCCATATGTAATTATGAACAAATATTTTTGATGGATTTTCTAAACATATTAGCTTTAGTTTGTTTTTTCTTGCAAAAGATAAATGCTACTATTTGTATTGCTTAAATGTGTATTACAGATCAAATAGTAAAACATTTGTAAAATTAATTTGAAACTTAAAAGTAATAGTATAAATATTTTGATATAATAGACCTTGCTCAAATAAATGAATAACAGTTAATAGCTGAAAATAAACATGATTATACAAATTATTCCATAATTTATTATTTCTTAGAATAAGCTTAAATATATGTTGAAGACCCTAGAGACAATTACTTTAAATAACATTGACCTAAGGTCATATATAGATCTTTACATAACTGTGTATGACTAAAATGGTATAACTACACATAGGGTGATTTAACAAGTATTTATTGGAAACATGCAATGACAGACTGTATTCTACAGAATATTAGTTCTATTCTCTGCTGTGAGGTGGAGCATTACTATACATGTTACTTAAATGTCCACTGCATAAAATTTATAGAAGGCAGAAAGGGCAGTATGTACTGAGTCCTGAACATTGTTTTCTATTTCACCATTAACTTTAAATGTGATACTGAGTATTAGATAAGGAATTTATGAGAAGATTAATTGCACATCTTGAAAGAAAATAGCAGAAAGAAGCAAAGATATTGTAAGAGCTGCCTCTCCAGCAAGAGTGGTGAAAGCAGCCTTGGGTTGGTGCATATGAAAAGTCAGCAGTGTTCCTGAAGGCTTCACTGAAAGCAAACAGTCCCTACCTGAAGCTTGCTTTCATGCTTGATCAAGACTATTTCCAGAAGGTGTCATCACAAAAGAGAGAGTGTAGGGTGAGTGTTTACATCTCCTAACATAAAAGCTTGTTAGTAGGTTTGGTTTCATCCATTTTGACCAGCTATGGAACATGAATTTGTTAGCACCTCTTTCAGACTGACGGAATTAAGAATTTTTATATCTACTATGATGTGAAAATGATGTCATCTGTCTTACAATTCAGTTATTATGACAACTCTATTTCAGATACCTGTGAACCATATTTAAAAACTCCCTGGCTGTTATTTTAAAAATCTAGAGAATTTCTAAGACAATCCGTTAAAAGAACAGATGATCTGAAAGATGATAGAATTTTTTAAATTAAAAAAGCAGCATCAAAGAAGAAAAGAGAGGTAATTAAAAAGTTTAGACTTTCTGACCAATACACCATGAAAAAAAGGATTAGATATATATATTCATCATATTTCTTTGTAAAATTTTACTTGGATCAGCTTAAATGGTTCTATAAAGACTATTATTACACATATGCAGCTACTATTGTTTTTGTCATTTAATAGTTGGCAGAAAACTTCAAGATCCCTTCACTAGTATCCACAAAAGAAGCTGATAGAAGAAGATGACACATGAAGCTGCACATTGGCAAAATTGCACTGGAAGCACTGGACTGTGTGGCCTTTTCCTGATAGGATGTTTGATGTAAGGACAGACTTCCGTGAACCACGGGGACCATGCAGAATTTCTTTGCTCCCTGTCTGGAGGCAGAGTGCTTTGTTTTTCACTTTAATTTTTGATACAATAAAAATAAAGAAATAATGGTGAGAACAGAGTCACAGCAAGAGCTGTAGAGTGACCTGGGAGGACTCACATTTAAGGGGCTCACAGCAGCCATGTTTCTCTGCATAAAGCTTTCCTCAGTCAACAGGACAGTACTGGGCAGGATTTAGCTCAGAAGTGAGAGAGCACACAGACAGGTAAGTAACTTGGCCACCACCTCCCAACTGTTAAGTCACAGAAAACTGAGGTCAGTCCATGTATGTCACCTCCTCACCACACAAGTGATTGTGAAGAACTGGAGTGGTTTGTGAGAAGAAAGGATCATCAGATGGTAAAGCAAAAATTATGCAGAGAAGAGTGAAGATACACGAGTACATGCTGTGAGCAGATATTTAAGTGGCTTACTAGCGTAACAAAATAAAGCTCACTGTCCTGGTAAGAATAGATAATAAGTAAAGAAATCACAAAGGGATAATTATGAAATCAATGTAGTTGTTTATAGCCTATGTCTAACAGCATATTTTTCCTATTTTTGTGAAACTGTAGCAAGAAAATTCCATGATAATTCATCACACATCCTAGCACACTTCAGCCACAGATTAAAAGCAACTATGCCAGTCACTCTGACTCCAGACAGGGAGCGAAGAAATCCTCCATGGTCCCCGTGGGTTCACAGAAGTCTGTCCATCACGCTGTCAGTCTTTCGGATCATTATTCAAGTCGCTATCCCAAATTTTGCTGGATACATCAGATTTACTCCTGCTCCATAGGTAATTTGTCAGCCTCATGGTTTTGGAATTTGTTCATTTTTTTAAAATTATCTTTGAGAAAATGTGCTACTGAGAAGACCTGAGAACCATGGTAAGAATGTCAATCACTGTGTTTCTATGTTTATATGCACAAACTGGGATGTACATGTCTATTTATTTAATTGACAACTTTCTTATTTTTACTATACAAGGAATTTAAAGTCATGTATAAAATAGTGCTAGTTGACTTTAAATATAAAAATTTATTATATTTATATTAATATAATTATGTGTTTGTCTATTTCAAAGATCTTTATGGGCACAGAAAAATAAGTCTACATGGTTCCAAGTTGATGGAGAAGTTTAGCAATTACCTAAGCATTTGATCGATGAAGACTAACAACCTGGAAAATGCAAATATTTTCCAAAATGAAATCAACAAAACCAGGAAAATATAGTACATTGAATAAAGCAAGGCTGGCTCTTTTGTATATTTTCAAAGGAAGTTTAATATTTTATTCATCAGAACTGCTATGCATACATGTAAGGTAGTATAGTTATCATGGATGCACATAAAAATACCTATTCTCTGCTTTAAATAAAAATAAGTAAATAAATAAATGACAAAGTGTAGAAGTGTAATGTTGGAGGGCATGTATAACTGCATAAGATTTGGAAACTCCAGACTACAAATTTTAGAAGGACTATCTGAAAAATGGAGATACTAAATATTATAGTAAAGGTTAATAAGTGAGAAGAAAGAGTAGAACATTGTAGATGAAGTTGTCACCCATGAAAAAGAACGCAAATGTAGAGAGGTCCGTGAACATTTTAGTATTTCCTACTAAATTTATTGTCATGAAAGGTAGTAATTCCTATGGATTTATTGGTGTATTTCTAGTACCTAGATCAGTGTGTGATACATAGAAACTGAAGTCCGAATGAATGATTGACTTTATGATTAGATGATAACATACAAGTCAGAAAAAAAGGTAAGACTGGGATATATACAGATCACCATGAATCTTCAAATGTTCCTCAATTATAATGGTGCTACTTTGTCTGTTTTAGCTCTGTTAATCGTTTCCCAGCTCTGGGAAATCTGTGCTAACACAGTGACCCTCAGTAAGACTCCTATTTTCTCCTAGACTTGTCTTTCCAATGCGGACTTTTTGATGCAGTTTGCCATCATGACCTCTTCCTGTAGGCCTTTGTTGGGATATGACTGTGATGATAGCAATTTAACTTCTTCATGAGAGAAAACCTTTCAGGTGTCGTTTTTCCATGGGCTATGTCACTCTGGAAAGATCACTGCTTAATGGTCATTGGAGTTTGAAGGTTTAAATTCACATCTCAGATCTCACACAGATCAGTCTTACAATCTTAAAATAGTTCTCTTTGAAATGCATAAATCACAATTGTGAATAAAAATTAATTAAAATACTAAAAGAAAAAGAAGTTGTATAAATTTCAAAACATGACACAATGTAAGGAATTATCAATTAATTAAGCCTTCCAAGTTCTTGATACTAGTATATTAAGTAATATGAAAAGTTCACAATATTGCTGCTGCTATAGAAAAAAATTGGAAGGATAGATAAACATTTTAGCATCTTTTAGATTGTATTAGCTAAATTAAATCTGACCTAAAACTGAAACCACAGGAATATTGACAATTATGATTTACTTTCAAGCAGAATCTTTGAACCTTAATCTCAGATCTAGAAGAGATAATAGTTTTTAACCACTGTGTAGCTATTTCCCCTTGTCCTACAGCACCAAATCCTACCAGATAGGGATCCTTGTCATCCATACTTCACACAGGAAACTTGAGTATGTCAAATACATTCTGCCTCTAGCTCTATAATTTCTGGGCTTTCTAGCATATACTGATATTTTTTTCTCACTAGCCTTGATTACTTACTAAATCTGAGACAAAAATTATTAAAATATTTTCTTTACTGTAATAGTAACAACTACAAAATAACTACTCACTTTTTTCATTTCACCTTCACCAAAGTAGAGCAATATTTGCTCTGTGGGAAAAGACAGTAATTTGTATGTAGATTATGCTTAATTCATTAGTATCATGGTATTATTTTGCATGTTCATTATCAGTCATTCAAATTAGATAAAAGCAAATTAGATGAACAAACGTACTATCATTAATTAGTGTCATTTCGTGGAGTGGTCTGACATGATAGAAGTGCTTAACCTCTTGATAGCCAGAGGTATGTGACATGGTCAGGAGAGAAGTCCAGTACTGAAGTTACCATGGTTTCCTGCTGCAATATTCACAAACCTCAGCCTCCTCCAGTTGAGTAGTCATTTTTTGTGTGAAAGTTTATGAATTTGCCAGTACATTTTGCTGTTAAATCTAGTATACTGTATTACAGATATTTCACCCTTTCAGAACATAGGAACATCCAGTATAAATGATTATAAATTTGATTTCATATTATATTCAGTGCTGTCCTCATTAATTTTCTTTTTTCTATATTAACAATGTGCATTGCCAAAGCACAAAACTGATGACTAACATAAGAACTAAAAAGCAGAAAACTGATGACTAACATAAGAACTGAAAAGCAGAAAACTGATGACTAACATAAGAACACACTGAAAAGTACATTGTCATCATGGCAACAAAAAGAAAAGCTAATGTCCAAACTCTTTTTGATAAAATTCAATTTCAGGGTGTGAGTCTTTTGGGTCCCTAAATTAAGTATAAGGAAATGACCTTCATGTGACATTTTCAAATGAATTAATATTTTCATTTAGTTTATATATATTAAATTAAATTAAACGTGTATATTCCTGGTAACTACAGATACTAACATTACTAACATACCTTTTCTGACCTCCACGATACTGCAACCTACTTTATGATATCAGTGAACAATAAAGTCAACATAAAATAAAAAGAGGTATAATAAGTGATTTTCAGAAAAAGTGGGGCATCTCGACACGATTGTCCTCCTTTTCTTACAAATTCTCTCCTTTTGATTGTGAGAGACAGCTGGGGATGGAGGTGCATCAGAGACAGAAGACAAGGAAAGAATTCAGGATTGAAGGCTACATGGACAAGGAAAGTGAAAAATACTGATTACTAGAAGTATTTAAAATATAACAAATGCCACGATCCAAGGAACACAGTCAGATACACACAGACACACAGAGTCTACCATATTTTCTGTATTCATTTGGTGGGAAGTAGGTTACATTTCACATGAGCACTTTGAGTCAGGGATCACAGAATCATTTTAAAAGTTTTTCACAGTTTTTATCAATAGAAAAACTATGAAATGAGCTCCACCACAATAACTTTAGGCCACTATCCAAACTAGTGAAAATTAAGTGTTGTGCTGTTTTTCATAATGCTGAGTCTCATGTCTTGTAAAGCACCTTTACTAGGAAAGTAATGAAAAAAATTATGCAGAATGGTGAATATTCTGCAGAGACACAGAATTAATAGACAACATGCATACTAATTTCATAATGCACACGTATTACTGATATGCACATAGATACTGTATGCAGAGAGAGAATCATTTTTTAAGGAAAGTTGTCAGATAGTTGTTGAGGTTGACAAACATAAAATGTACAGGTGAGGACACCAGGCCTCAAATAGAAGCAACATTGCAGTTGAAGTTTGCAGGCAGTCACCCAGCAGGAATTCCTCCTCTTCTTGCTGTAAGATTTGCCTTCTGTTCTAGTTTGGTCTGCAAATGATGAATTCGGTCTGGTCCCATTATGCAGGGAAATTTTCTTTAACTGAACTCAACTGATTTCAAAGTAAACTAACATTCTTACTGGTAATATCCAGAGTAATTTTTGTGCAAATATCTAGACACCATGACTCAGCTGAGTTGATATATAATATGCCATAAAGACATTTAAAAAAATTTTAACAAATATGATCTTTAATATATTTTATGTTGGGGCTGGGGATTTAGCTCAGTGGCATATGTGCCTGCTTTGCAAGTGCGAGGTCTTGAGTTCGATCCCTGATGCCAAAAAAAAAAAATTTTTTTTATGTAACATTTTTTGTGTATTTTAGATACTTATATAAAATTCATATTTACATAAAATTTATATATTTATGTTATTAATTTTCCATAAAGTATGTTACTTATATAACCTTTTAAGTGCTATTTTTATAAATAATGACCCCCATTAAATTGTGAGGCTTACTAATTTTATGTCATTGACAAAAGCACTGATGCTAACAGAATTTAAGCAATTTATCGGATGTTACACCCTCTCTGGGATCATAAAGGCAAGATTTAAACAGTCTAGTTCCAGAGTCCTTATCTTAACCAATAGTATATATATTACTTCCTGCCACAATTTTAGAGTGTGCCACAATTCTACAAAAGGCCACAATTTTATTTTGGGCAAAGGAAGTCTTTTGATCTTTACAAATGTTAATATAATGATCATAATAGAATTTTAGACCATAATCTTAGACAAATTCTTATGTCCTTCAGAAGTCTGTGAGTCTCAGTTCATGTTCACCAGGCCTTAATCCTTATAAGTAAAACAGGGTAGGTCCTGTCATTAAATCACAAACTCCAATGTCTTTGTCTCTGCTAATTTTCTTCCCTAAAGTGCTTAACAGAATGGCTAGTACACAGTTGATGATAATAAATATTTTTTAGATGGAGAGATAAACATACATCTTAAATCATTCAAGAATGATTTTGAGATTGCTAATAACAATCCCAAGAAACAAGAAAGTAGACTTGATTTGGCAGATCAAGTAGTTTAGACCGACTTTTCTCCTGATACCAACCATTAAAAATTGAAAAATAAATGCATTTATCTAAAAATTTAAAACACAAACAATATAGTAAAGAATAACTAAGTCTAAATTACAAAAAGAGTTGAAACTCCAGAAAAAAGAGTTTGTCAGGTTAAATCACTTCCATGCAGGGAACACTTAACCATCCAAAAGAGATGGCTATGAGACAGAAGATAAGATGGATTCTAACGCTGACCAGTAGAGAAAACATGGTGTCTCTTGGTTAATTACCAATCATGTGCAGTCTGCATAAGAGGATGAACCAACTGGATATGGAATGAAATTCATTCCTGGGATATTAATTATATAGAAGTTCCATAACAGACTACCTGAACACCGGAGACTCTCCAGTTAGTGTCACATCGCTGAACTTGTACTTAATCTCTGCAAACACCCTCATAGACACAGCCAATACAATGCTTTACAGGTTTCTAGGCATTTCCTCAACCTAATATGAGGCAAATAGCTTGAACAGAACTCAGAACACATGAATCCCTACCCCACAATTCAATTTTGAAGAGTTGCACTCCCTCAAGGTGATTGTCAAGACTTTCATTTTCAAAATTTCCACATACAGAATTTTAATCTACCAGGATTATGCTTTTTAATTGCAAAAATTATAATCTTCCTTGATTTCAATATTTGATAGGCATTACAGATTTGTTTTTCATGATTATGATTGGCACCAAAGAATAGTAATTCCAGATGGGACATAGAGAATATATACTGAGAGATTCTAATTATCTAAAAAAGAACATATTGAAAGAAATGAATTAAACAGCATAAAATCAGAATATTAGTAAACAAAATTGGTTACTTTTAAATGGAAAGGAGCAGTAATCAATAAGGAAGGCTATATATAGAGTTGCAGGTGGGCTGACAATGTTGCAACTTTTTGTCATAAGGATTAAATCCAAATTAGTAATCAGAGAGCTAGTCCATATATATGTGCATATGCATTATGCTCTCCAAACAACATTCTCAGAACACATCGGATATGATGACTAAAATAACTGGTAATGTAACCTACACAAACTGCAAAAAGTGAGTCAAAAATAATAATTCTTTTTGGTAACAGTAATTCACATACTATGTTCCCTAGTAGACCAATAGAGTATCTAGAAATGCATCTCAGATACAATTAAAGGAAATATAATCTGTGGTGATCTATGCAATGTCTGTAAGATAAGAACTCACTATTTCTTTAGTGAAAGCAAGTAAGATTGTAAGACAAGCTAGTAAGACTGGTAAAACAAATGCTTCCTACATTTTGCTGATCTACAGACAATGGGATGGAATGTTTATATAACACTGAATTTAAACTACATGTTTACTTTCAGTAGAAGCTTCAAATATAATGCAGTTGAAATCTCATGACAGGCTAGAAAACTACTAAATAGTGCAGGGCAATTGACTAATAATAAAAAAAAGCCACACTGCAATTTACTGCTATTAAAAAAGATGGAGTGGGGAATGAGTTGGAAAAACAATTGAGTTGTGGGATATACATGTAAAACTCACTGCAAAGAAGCTGATCATTGTTGCTGCAAACATATACTAATAAAAATAACAATTGAGAAAAAAAATTTAAAATATGAAGGTATTTTGCTCTGTACTTAAAGATAAAGCAAGTAGACTCTAGATAGGAAAGTAACCAGAAGAACCCTAATTAAAATTAAAATGTAGAATGGTAATTCTCTGAGGGAGAGAGAGACTGAGAGACAGAGACAGAGAAAGAGAAAGAGACAGGAGAGACTAAGTGTGAAGTGTGGATAAAACATGAATGAGTGTTTCTTCACAAATGAGTGCTCTCCTGACTTAGGAGTTCCCCAAAATATAAAAAAGTACATGCAATATGTATATTTTATTTTTCAAAACAGTAAAGTATATGGAGAGAAATTTTGACAATATTCTTAACCAGTAGTAGCATGTTAAGTAGTATAAATTTGTTGTGAGATATAGGCAGGCTACAAGGAAATTAATATTTTCAGATGAAAGTTAGAATTATCATAATGATCTCTTAAAGATTTCCAAATGACTATGGTACTATACTGTGTAACCTGCACAGTTGCCTATGAAACTAACAAGTTGATGCAAAAGTCCTAAGGCTCTAGCTCTGACCAACACTGAAGCCCCACCTTCATGATATCCTCTTTCTTTCTCTATATTCAATCACTCTGGCCTTACTTGAGTGCCTTAAATGTTTTTTCTGCTCTGAATCTTCTGAATGTACTGTTTGCTTCCACTGCAATATCCGCAAGGCTCGAGGTGCCACTGTAAAATCCCTCTGAATGTCTAAGCTTCCCTTAACCTCTAACACCACCACCATCACCACTCCATCAGCTCCGCTTACGACCACTACATAATTCAATATAATCGTTAGTTCATTCAACTTATCCCATTGCCATGGTTTATGTGAGTGGCCCCCAAGCCTCATGCAATTATGGACTCTACCAAATCTAGCATTTGTGATTGGTTCATTGTCTAGCACTCGGATTGGTAGTGTGAGTGTTACACTTGCCTAGGGGTAGAGTCAGGATATGATGTAGTGGTGGGAAGAAGGTGTGTCTCTCGTGCCAGTTCAGCCTTGCAGTTTGTGGCTTCCATGAACTGTGGCCCCATCATACTACCCTGCCTTGGAGCCAACTGAGTATGGACTGAAACTTCCAAGAACTGTAAGAAATAAACCTTTCCTTCCTTCATTTTGAGTGTCCGATATTTAGTCCCAGCAACAAGTAAAAAGTAACTAAGACATCCATATTATAACTAAATATTATTTTGAGCTCTGTTGAGACAAGAAAATTTTCTGCTTATGTTATACCTAGTACTTCACACAGAACTTGACTGATATAAGACCACAATGACTATTTGTTGAATGGATAAGTATTTTCAAAATATTTTTATTATAATGAAAAGAAGAAAACAACTGAAAGAATACTGAAAGTAATAGAAAATTAAGAGAATTTTAGTGAGTTGCAAGTATATATTTAAAAAGCATCACAAAGGTACACAGTTTCAAAGAAAAACAAAAATCTATTTATATAATTTAAGAAAAATTTCACTATGACAATTGAATAATGTGAAAGATTTAAAAAGCAAGGTTGGAAGCGAGGAATATTACCATGGTAGAAAAAATGTCCCTCTCAATGAACAGGTCCTAATCTCTAGAAGATGCAGATACATTACCTGACATGGAAAAATGTGCCTTTCAGATATGATTAAGTTATGGATCTGGAACTGGGGTGGTTTCCTTGCTTTAACTATATGGACTTGCTAAAATCACAAGGATCTTATTAAGAACCAGGCAAATGCAAGGTCATAATGAGATGTACCAAAGGAAGCTGAGGTTGTAGCAATGTACTTGATGGTGTAAAAAAGAGGAAACAGCAAAGAATTTCACAAAGACTCTGAAATTTGCAAAAAAAAAAAAAAAAAAAAACAAGGAAATACTCTCTGCAAATACTAGAATAAATTTCTCAGTTTTTTAAAGAACATTAAAACAATAACAAAGAAAATTCCTTTCCTGCAAAGATCAGGAACGAAGCAAAAATATTCCTTTCACATCTGTTGAATATCATCTCAGAAATCCTAGATAATTCAATAAGACAAGAAAAGGAAATAGCAGACATTCATTAAGGAAAGGCAAGAACAAAACTGTCTCTACTTGCAGACATCTTTTTCCATTTTAGAACAGATTAAAGACCTCTAGAAAACAACATAGGACAAAATTTAGGTCATTTGTGGTATGGCACAATCTTCAAACACAATAGCAAAAATATAATCTATAAAAGCCAAAAAAAATGATAATCTTTATTTTACAAAAAAAAAACATGAAGGCTTTTGCTCTGAGAAGAACATTGTTAAGGAAACGAGAGACCAAGTCATTGGAAGAAAATAGCTACAAAATATATATTGGATAAAAGCAGAAACATGAAATCTACTGGAAGATAAACCAGGCAGAAATCTCAAAGACATAGGAGTAGGCAAAGAGGTAATGTACAAAAACCAAACTGCACAGGGTGTACTCCAAACAACAACTGAGATCACATTTTATTAAAAAGTTTTCATACTGTGCCAGGGATTTAGCTCAGTGGCTCAAGCACCTGCCTGGCAAGCGCAAGGTCATGAGTTTGATCCCTGGTACCAAAAAAAAAAAAAGTTTTCATACATCAAAAGAAATCAACAACAGAGTGAGAAGACAACCCACACAATGGGAAAAAAATTTAGCCAGTGGTCCCGCAGACAGAGGACTTTTATCTAGAACATATAAAGAATTGCAAAAACTGGACCACTAAGTTCAAAGGTCCAGTCCAAAAATGGGCAACTGAGATGTGTACATACTTCTCTGATGTAGAAATACAAATGGCAAATAATTATATGAAAGAATTTTCAATATCACTGGTCATTTGAGAAATGCAAATTAAAACAACACTGAGATTCCATCTCACTCCAAAAAGAATGGCTATCATCAAGAAATTAACCAATAACAAGTGCTGGTGGGGCGTGGGGAAAAAGTAACCCTTCTCCACTGTTGGTGACAATGTAGACTGTTGCAACCACTGTGAGAATCACTGTGGCGATTCCTCAAAAGACTAATATTGGAGGTCCCATTCAATCTAGCTATTCCCTTTCTGGATATTTTCTCAGAAGAACTGAAAACATCAAACCCCAGTCGTATGTAGGTACCCATGTTTATAGTAGCACAATTTACAATAGCTAAATCTTCGAAACAATACAAAGGACCCCAATCCAAGGAATGGTTACAAAAGATATCATATTTTGTGCAATGGAATACTACTCATGTTAAAGAAGGATAAACTTGAGTGTTTTATCGATCAGTGGATGCAACTTGAGACCAAACTCATAAGTGAAATAAATCAGAGTCACATGTATAAACATCGTGTTGTCTCCCTAGTGTAAAAAACTGAAAGAGTAAATAAGATCCAGAATACACAATAGATATTGTGAAAATGAAAGGGAAGGAACAGTTCAAAAGGAAAAAACAACTGGGATGGAAGAAAGAGAAAATAAAGAAGGGAAAAGACACACACACATATGTAACTATGCTGCTAATCTCAGCTCACTGAAAACAAAGATCTGTGGTGTCTTTGATCATTTTTTCATTCCTATATCTTGTAAGCCAAGCCACTATTTTGAAGGCAGCAATATACAATATATTAAACATTGCTAACCTCATATTATTTTATTTTGAAATTCTGTATCATCATTTTTATTCTTTTTTGTTCTAAAATGAAAAAAAAATGTCAATAATAGCATAAAGAAATTAACAGAAGAGGACCAGGGAGCTTGAAGCAAGTACATGGAAATTCTATGTGCTCACTGTTCAATCTTTGTTTAAACTCAAAACTACTCTAAAAAATAAATATTATGAAGAAAGAAGTTTTAGTGAAGACTGTTTACAAGAAACAAACTTAATGCTTGTTGTTCTATTGCCAGTAGACAAAAAGTGAAAAAATAAAAAAATAGCTAATGTTCCACTTTTTGTTTTGTTTATATTTCTATTCTGGTCTATTTCTAAGATTCAAAAATATTCTTCAAAGAGGTATGCTTTGAAACAGTTGTCAACTTATTAATAGAGGTAGCACTTCTGACATCAAGTGAGAATCAGTTCTATATTTCAACAGTGGAACACGAAAACTCTTGAATTCTTTAAGGATGACACAAACTGCTTGTTAAACTTTCACAGGCTCCTTCAAAAAGCAGAAACCGCAGTCAGGTTTTGACAAAAAGCCTTGAAACAGAAAAACATATAGAAGGCCCACTCCTTTCTTGCTCTACATACAAACACAACTTCTGTTGAAGAAAATGTTGGTTTCTTTTATTCAGTGACACATCCCAAGTATTCTAAAGGGAGCAGATCCATTCCTCCAGCCTCCACAACAAATACTGGCAAAGAAGAGATGAGATCTAAGAGTGAAGTTGACTTCTTCATCAAGGGGAGGTATGGAGTACTGAAAGTTCTTTTGCATGAATAAAGGATTCCTTCAGTTTGGTCCAAAGGGCAGTTGTTGTGGTGGTTGTTGTTGTGGTTGTTGTTGTTACTGTTGTGTTGGTGATGGTTGTGATGGTGGTTGTTTTTTTATAGATTTTCTATGAAAGGACTGAGAGCAATTGAAACCTGGACTATGGTTAGTAGAATTTGAAATCTAGATTCTGCCCCAAGAAAAAATGTGTCAGAGTGTTTCTTCAAGAAAGTTCAATTTAAATACACAAAATCTACTTGCTGTAAATGCAAGGAAAAAAGTTATACATGATATGTACATTACTAAATAAAATAACAAGGGACACTATATATGAAGAATTAAATATCATTGTATAATTTTTGCATCCACATGAAATACTATTAACAGCTTTATCATTATGATTTACTCATCATTGGAAGTTATTTCATAGCTGTGAATTATTAAAAAATATCATATGTATCAACTGAGTAGAATCCTCCAAGACAGTCTAGAAGAAAGAGTTACTATGCAGTACTATGATCAAATTCACTCATGACAACTTTGCTCAAAGATACTATAGGTATTGATTCTCATAGTAGCAACTTTATAAAGTTATGCATATAGTGAATGAAGAGTTGTATGAAAAAAAGATATTTGGCATTGTCAGTAAGAGCGTATGCCTTGCCTTAGTTAACAGACAGTATCATTATACTATCTCTTCTCCAGCCCCTCCAAAACAGTGTTTTACCCTCCCTCCTAAAAGAAGCAGAGACTGATCTCCTGCAAGTTTTGGCCCACGCCTGGGGTAGCTCAGTGGCGATCAGTTGCCCCGCGCTCACGAAGTCCTGGGTTCATCTCTAGAATCCAAACAACAACAAAACATCTTGCATGAAATTCATTTTCATCCTGCACTTTTCACAGTATTTGTAGAATTTTAGGGCAATTCAAATGAATATTTACAAACAATATGGCATCTTTTTTCTTTTATTATTTTAGTTGCTTAGTACATGTGTGTAGCATGTGCTTACCATTTCTCCTGAAAAGTTACCACACACACACACAACACATCTGCATCCCTTCCCCCCGCTGTCGTTTCACCATCCCTTGAGCCTCTTCCTTCCATTTTACAGTCCATATGTAGAGATGGCACACGTGCTAAACACGCTCTAATTTCTTTTTTTTTTCAGCCCTTATCCCATATGTCCCTGCCACTGTCTCCACTTCTTCATCAACAATATTAATGAAGTTTTGACTTTTACATTTTATCATTTGTACGTCCCATAGGCCTTACAGAATGCAAAAATGCACAGTGAATATTTGATATTAAATCACTGAAATATTCCTTATATTTCCTGTATCTTCATGAAGTAGATTACAAAAAGTGTTTAAAATAACAATTGTATAAATGTATCAGTAAAATTTGTTAACTCCTACTATCAGTAGAATATTGATAACTTCAAACTGGATTTCCTTGAATTTATATAACATGGGACATTCTCAGAGATGTCTCCAATGAGGAAATAAAGAAGTGGGATCTACATAGGATTTTGTAATTTGGGATCAAATAATTTAAGTAATGCTTTCTAATTTTGACAATCAAACTGGCCAGCAGTGATGCCCTAGTAACTACAAGCAAGTTTTTAGGAGCTGTGCCCCACTAAAATGAACAGATAATTCTTGGACAATTTGCTGATTTCACAGCTACACTGGCAGAAGAATATGACAAGCCTGAGTGATTTCATGCCACAGAGTAAGCAAGTGCTTGAGGAGTTATGAGTTTGTGATAACTGTCGACAAATTCTTTTTTAAACTATGACTTGCTGGCCACTCCTGTTCTGGTTCCCGTTTCCTTGGCATCTTGCTCTTCCTCTGCTTTGTCAGTCGACATGTGTCTTTATAGATGAAGTGACTCTCCTCCAGGGAAAATGTAGCTACATCCTTTTCTTCATTCAACTATTTCACATCTTCTATTTAGAAAATTTAGTCTGGCTGAAGGTCATTATTGAAAGGAAGAACTTACTTCTAAAACCATATTGCTTTCTGGTGCTTTGGTAAGAATTTTTGTTCCTTTCTTCTTCCTCTTGTTGACTTTAGTGTTTGGGGTTTTTCTATATATGCTGACATTTTTGTGGTTTCCATTGCACTTACATTAAAATCTTATAATTTTAATACACTAAGTTAATAACAATTTTAGTTAATACAAATACTAGCTTTTTAACCTCACACATATGATTTTATCACTGCTTGTGGTCTCGTCACTGGCTAAACATACTTCATACAAAACAGAGCTCAGAAGTAACTTTTGACATAACATATATCCTGTGTGTCTAACCTTGGCCCCCACCGAGCCAATTTGCTGCTCCAATTGTTGTCTATTTTTCAACTGTGTGTTCTCAAGAGCCACTAACTTCATCTCTTTCCCAAAACTGTTTTTTAGACTCCTTCCAATTATTCCTATTTATTAGAAAAATGCAATAGTGTGATACAGTTTTTAAAGCAATGTTATTGTCTCTGTTAAAACAAGGTATTAAATCTAATAGAAACAGAATATTCCATTGCCAATCTGTGCTGCATATATTCATGTACATACTAGGCCATGTATAGTAAAAGTTTGCTATCTAAGTGTAGCCTTTGACTCATTTGACCAACTATTGGAAGGCAAAAATCTTATTGCTTTATTATTGACAAGATCATTTTTCCTTAGTAACATTTCCTAAGCACTTACTATGTAATACAGTATATCATTTCATTTACAGTCATTAAAATTCATACAGTCACTATTATATATAATATATAATTTCTATATTAATATATTATACATATTATATACATATTAAATAGTGACTTAAAATCATTAGTTATCCGAGACTCACAAGCAGTGAAAAGAGGAAATGGATACAGAAGTAACCCTTTCTACTAATAAATTGTCTACTTTTATACATTAGGGAATGACACTAGCATTTGATTGTGGTCACTTGAGACAATGTATTTTTCACTTGCAAATGCATATTATTAAATTCAATGCATGAGGGATTAGAGAATATAGAAAGGTCTATCTAGAGAGGAACATAAACATCAAGGTATTTATAGCCACTCTTATTTTATTAAATATCTAAAGCAAAATATGGTTTTAAGATGAGGTTCTTTTATCAAATCATTGAATATGGGCAAATTCCTGTTATCAAAAGATCTTTAATATGAAATAAGAGGAGTTAATAACAAGTAAAAAAAATACAGTTAAATATAATCTTCAAACCTGTTTTGCTTGTATAAATCAAGAAATACTTTCCAATTTGTCTCTGTATTGACTTACTGAATTTTATTGAGAACACGGGTGCGAGTGAGTGTGTCTCTTGTCCTATGTGAATTCCCACCTCCTACTTTTTGCCTTTACCCTTGATCCCATAAAGCCAGTGTGCATCTCTCTTCTAGTTTCACTTACCTAAAGCTTCACAACATAAGCACATCTTACACTGATCTAGCCCTTTTCATTTTTATCTCTGAGACACCATCTTTTTATAAGAGGGTCATGTTTCCTGTGCATGTTTGTGTTACAGCTAGTTAAATGCCATTTGCAACACAAGATCTTTAAAAGATTTTTGATATTTTCCTCAGTTACTTTTATTTTATTTTATTTTATATTTTATTTTATTTTATTTTATTTTTTGAGGTACCATACTAAACACCCACAACTCTGATGAGGGATGGCATATTTTGGCCCAATTTGTAGAGGCTTCTTCCTAAGTCAGTTGGTTCCATACCAGAGGGATGTGGCAGTGGAAAAACAGCTCAGGGTGTGGCAGCCAGAGCCAGAGAGAGAGATCTAGGGAAAAAATGGGAGAGACCTTCCCTGGCCATGCCCTCAGTGCCCCTGCCTTCTCCCAGCAGGCTTCACCCCCCAAATCACATTCAGCTATAAACTCACTAGTGGACTAATCCACCCACAAGTATCACTACACTGTGATCCAGCTCCCTCCCCCAAGCCCCACCAACAGGGCTTTCTCTTAACTTAGCCATGCATCTTTTGGAATTGATCTATCGATTATATTTTGGGTTAACATAAATCTATTTTTAAAATACCTTATAGTTAATTCCCATATATTTCCTAAGTAGAGCTGGTTATAATCATTATAGTGAATAAAGGTCTACTAAAGCAAAGTTGCTTTCAATGATAATCATTTCAAAAGTGAAATTACAAGTTGCTTACTAGATAGATACATTACTATTGCAAAAGTAACATTTCCATCTCACTCCTTTGTAATTTAAATCTTAAAATGAATTTTTTAAAATTTTTTTATTTTATTTTAAAGAGAATAAAACCAAAGAGGGCAGTACAGAGCAGATCAGAACAGGACAACATAGGCAACACAGTACTTTACATTAAGACAACTGGACATCAACAGTACCTAACACCATATCTCTTACTCTGCTATAGTTGAGCATAGTTTCAAATACAATAATATCAAACATAACAAAATAGTATAAAGCCATGCAAAGAGTGAAAGAATTACAGGGCTTTCTGAACCGAATAACAGAAAATGATCAATGGGTACTATAATATCTTATTTTCGATGGAAAAATTTTGTTCAAACTATCACACATATTCATATCCCAATGTGATAGATAGAACCAATGGTAGTAGAAGAATAGAATCATGGTAGGAATTCTAAGAAGGATGATATTAAATCAGCAATAGCTGTCACAATGTTTTGTTTTCTTCAAAACAGGTGTTCATATCATCACGCATGATATAGTCAAACAAAACAGAAAAAAACCGTTCCAACTGATGATTGAAAACATTGGAAGGCTTCAAAGCTATGAGATGGGGACTCATGCTTACCATAAAATCTTATATACTCTTATCAACTCTCATACTAGGGAGACTATATGGTATTTACACTTGTGAGTTTGATTTATTTCACTTAAGAGAGTGGTCTCAAGTCGTGTCCATTTATTTATAAATATCTCAATGTGATCATTCTTTACAGCTGAGTAGTACTCCATTGTATAAAAATGCCACAACTTTTTTATCCATTCCTCAGTTAATGGGCACTTAGGTTGTTTCCAGAATCTGGCTATTACAAATTGTGCTGCTATAAACATGGGTGCACATATATCACTGTGGTATGAGGTTTTCAGTTCTTCTGGGAACATGCCCAGAAGTGGAATAGCTGGGTCAAATGGGACTTCCAAACCCAGCCTTTTGAGGAATCTCCAGACTGACCTCCACAGTGGTTGCACCAGTCTACACTCTCACCAACAGTGCAGAAGAGTACCTTTTTCCCCACAGCCTCTCCAACACTTGTTGTTGGTAGTGTTTTCTATCCTGGCCATTCTTTCTGCAGTGAGATGGAATCTCAGTGTGGTTTTAATTTGCGTTTATCTCATGATTAATGATGATGAACATTTCTTCATGTATTTATTTGCCATTCGTTTTTCTTCATCTGAGAACTGTGTATTCATTTCCAATGCCCATTTTTGGATTGGGTCTTTGAATTTCGAGGGTCTGATTTTTTTTAATTCTTTATAAGTTCTAGACAAAAGTCCTTTGTCTGAGGAGCTGTCCATGAAGATTTTTTCCCAATTTGTGGGTTTTCTTTTCACTCTGCTGGAAACCTCTTTTGACATGCAGAAACTCTTTAATAAGATGTGGTCCCAGTTATTGAT
>PVJX010012074.1:0-51492 GCA_004027295.1 Dolichotis patagonum | reverse complement strand
ATAAGCGCCTGCCTGGCAAGTGCAAGGTCGTGAGTTCGATCCCCAGTACCGCAAAAAAAAAAAACAACAACAACAACAACAACAAAAAAAACATAAATTTCAAAACTAGACAACCAGAGATCTTCACTATCTGTCATATTGTCTCGTTTTCTTCCAAATGGTTGTCCATATCTTTGCATACGGGAGTAAATAACATAGCCAATCTTTTCACAAGATGTGTAGTTCACTGGCTTCCACTTGCTAAGGAGGGGGACACAGGACAGGGGACAGGATGACATGAGATGTTTGATTCTCAGCCCTCGAACTGGCAGGCTCACAGCCACCCCCCAGAGGGGAGGAGCTCCTTATTCTCCCAGCACCCTGAGTCAACTACATGGTGCAGGTCCCAATGCGCCAGGATCTCTCTCCTTCCAGCCACCGAAAGTCGGCCACACTCACAGCTGCCCCCCACAGAAGGGAGGAGCTCTTTGTTTTCCCTGCACGCTGAGTCAACCTCATGGTGCAGGTCCCGCATGGTGCAGGTCCTGAGGCGCCAGGGTCTCTTTCCTTTGGGCCGCCGAAAATCTGCCACATTCACCTGCTGTTTCTTTCTGGTGAATTGACCATTACATTTCCAAAGTTCTGAAATGGCCAACAGACCACAGAAAGAATTCTCTTTAGGCTCCTGTTTGAAACCAGCAGCTATAGCAATCTGCTGGCCTTGCTTCCGGGCCTCCGTGACTTCTTTTTTGAGATGGCTTAGAATCTTGTTTGTCTAGAGAACATTATTACTTTCTGGGCATTTTGAGGAATGAGTATTCATTTCCCCATTACCTTCCTAAAGATCACTGAAAGGATAAAAAACTTGTGGATAGGGGTACAGTTTGACTACTACTGGTAACAAGGTGAACTGAGCTCTGCCACTGGTTGAATGGGAATTAAGTAAAGAAGAGCTCAGGCTCGATAACCAACAGCTGCAAAGAAGGGAAAACTTTTTAAGTCCTTAGTCACAGCCACTATTGAGATAGGATGATAGGACAGTGGTGGTGAACTTGTGGCACACGTGCTCCAGCTAGCTGTTTGTTATCATTGAAAGCTCTGAAAGGTTCGCCATCACTGAGATAGGGAGTTCTGGTATAGAATTTCAGGAATCCCTTCCAAATCTTTGCCAACATAACCTACTTCAATTCTGTTGCTAGGAGCTTTTTCAGACTTCATTTCCACACTCAAGTGTCCTGAGCAACCTATTTTGTTTTGGTACTGGCAGTCAAACTGACGACCTCACACTTGCCAGGCAGGCACTTATGCAGTCGAGCTAAATCCCCTTCCCAGAGCAACTTTTTGGTATTGTGTGTTTTCAGCTTTGGTTGTGTCATCTTTTCTTATTTCTTTCTTTTTTTTTAAAAAATCCATTTTATTTCAAGGAGAAAAAGAAATAAACTAAAACAAAATTTCAAAGCACATCAATCAGGGTAACAACCTTGTGCATTGTCATCCATCTTTTCTTATATACTAGGCCTGACTCTAGTTTCCAGATGGTAATGAAAAACAAGGAAAGCTGCGGAATTGATTCTTTTTTTTTTTTTTTTTTGGTACCAGGGATCGAACTCACGACCTCGCGCTTGCCAGGCAGGTGCTTAAGCCATTGAGCTAAATCCCTGGCCCGAGGAATTGATTCTTTACTGAGTCTTCCAGAGTTGTCTTTCTACTCTAGCACCATATGACTCACTAGGGTCCCCTCAGTATACTGGTGACCCTGTTCGTTGAAAGCCTGGTACAACCGATGATGCACTCTCTGAAATCTGGACTCTTACAATCTCTTAGCCCCATCATTGTTCAATAACAGGGACTACAAACCACTGATAAATTGAGGTGATTACACTCCTTCAGTTCCTAGATTTGGTCCTGTGTTAGATTGCAATTTGTGCTTATCTCTCTTAATAAACTGTCAATTTGCTGGTGGGTTTATCTCAGTGGCGTAAAGGCGCGCCTGGCAAGCGTGAGGTCGTGAGTTCGATGAGTTGTGGGTTTTGTTTGTTTACTTGTTTTGAGACAGGATCTTGCTTTTCAGTTTGAGCTGGTTTTAAACTCACTATGTAGCCCAGGCTGGCCTGGAAATTTTTTTTTTTTTTTTTGTGAGACAAGATTTCACTGTGCAGTTCAGCCTTGAACTCACATATGGATCCTCCCGCCTCAGCTTCCCGAGTGTTATAATTATAGGTCTGTGCCACCATGCCCAGCTGGCCTGGAATTTGTGGCAGTCCTCCTGCCTCAGCCTCCTGAATGCTGGAATTACAGGCATGTGCCCACTACACCTGGCAGGGTTGTGTTTTAGCTCTCTGTGGGTTCCTTCCTATCCTCAGAGCTTATCAGTGGACTTTGTACACAGTCAGCTCTCAATGAATTATTTGTAAAATAAAAAACAAGAAATGGGCTATGTTAGTTTGTAAACCAGGCATATCTCTGTTTAGATCTTTGGCCACTTAAATCACAAGTCTTAATCAGTGTCTTAATCGGGTATTACAATCATCACTAAAGAAAAGAACTGCTTTTTGGCTGAGGATGTAACGCAGCAGTAGAGCACATACCTATTATATGTAATCTCCTGAGCTCAATCCTTAACTCCACAAAAACAATGGAACTGCTTTTCTGTGGATGACAGAGAAGGTTTACACTGTTGCTGGAGAGGAAACCACAGGGAGAGAATGCACACTGAGGAATCCCTGTTGGGGACCAGTGCCAGAAAGCCAAGCCTTGCAGTTTTTGCCTGGTTCTCTTCCACTTACATTCAGATCTCTGCTGATGGTGTTTCTTCTGGCCAACCGAGTGAACAGGTACTTGGAATATTACAAAGTTTGTCCAGAGTTGGAGCAATCATGTGCTGTGTGTCAGAAGGCCACAGTTATTTATAGGGGAGGACAGCTCAGGAGCATGGCACAGGAAGAACTGATTTTCACACCAACTTAGCGCCTGGTGATGGCGAGGACCCAGATTTCTCTTTGAGCATCTCAAAAGACATCAGTTGCTTTTCTCCCATCCAAGTACTAACCAGGCCAACCAGGCCAACCCTGCTCAGCTTCCAAGATCAGACAAGACCAGGACATTCATAGCAGTGTGGCTGTAGACTAGTGTTGCTGAATGGACCAAGATCAACGGAAGTCCTGGGCTAGGTTTTCCAGGACTGTTGTAGGAAGAGAGCAAGAAAAGTGAGTTGTTTTTTCCTTTTTTCGTGATTGACTTGTGATATGAAGGCTCCATCTGAATTTTGTATCTTGTTTTGAGCCCATGAAGAAGGTACCAGCTGTGTAGGGTGGTGGAAATGAGGACCTGTTAGACTGGTCTGCTTGGGCCCACCCACCCCCGCCCCCCAGGGAGACTGAAACTGCTGCTCACAGGGCTTTGCCAAATCAGTTTCTCCTCACAGATTACCTACTCAGGGCAGGCAGGCAGCTCCCCACCCAGGAGGCCAGGCCAGAGGAGTGAGGTGCTGTGGGAATCAGGCAGGTAGGGCAGGGGTTAGGCACTAGGTGTGCTGCTTACCCCACCAGGGGCTATGCCTACTTAGCTGTTCACAGTAAGACTGCAGAACCCTGAGGCCTCCAGGAAAGAGATTGTATCATGGTGCCTTTCCTGTACCTTGTGGCCATATTTCTGGTATTTGGAGAGGTTAGAAGGGGTGAAGAATTTGTAAATGAAGGTAAATCAAGTCTAGAGAAGCTGGGCGTGGTGGCACATTCCTGTAATCCCAGCACTTCAGAGGCTGAGGTGGGAGGATCACCTTGAGATTGAGGCCAGCCTGGGCTACATAGTGAGTTTATAGTCAGTCTGAACTATATAGTGAGATCCTGTATCGAGAAAAAAAAGGTGTCTAAGGAAAGAGTGAATTCTTCTCTAGGGCATCTCCATTGAGTTCAGAGTTGTTTAGTTTCCAAGGAGTGCTACTGTGTAGTACCTTAATTTCTTGAGTTGTCACCTGTGTTACCTTAAATTTTTTCAGCTCAAGGTGGAAGAGGCTTTCTGGTATGGGAGCCAAGTGTCCAAAGTGATGTTTACTTACACAGCTAGAATTTTAGTCAGGTTGAATTGACACAGAGGTCAGGAAGTGGTCTTCAAGACTTGCAGCTTGAGCTCACTTCCTGCTGTGGTCTTAAGGACCGCGGGGTTGGAAGGCTCATAGGCACAGATACACGGAGAGCTCTCACAGCTACACAGGATAGACCCTCAGAGCTCTTCTCAGGCCCCACATTTTACAAGTGTGGAAACACAGGTCCCAAGAGGGTGAATAACTTATTCGAGGTTACATAACTTGTTTGGGCAGATCTGAGTCTAGAATAGATCTCTCTTGGGGCCCTTGGCACATTCCCCCAACATCCCCACTTCAGAAGGAGCTCTGCTGCTTAGAAGGCCTGTTGGGGCCCTACCTGCAGACCTCATGACAGGAAGCAAGATAGGAAAGGGCAGATGGAGGGACAGCAGGTCCCAGCTCCACACTCCAGAAATGAGCTCTGAAATCCAGAGACTGCGTTCATCAAGGTTCAGAAGGCTCTAGGGAGTGGATTTAAAATAGGGCAAGCCTGACAAGATGGGGCATGCTTATAATCCCAGCACACGAGGGGCTGAGGCAGGGGCTACAAAATAGTTCCATACCAGCCTCAACTGCATAGTGAGACCCTGTCTTAAAAACAAAGCCCAGGGCACTAGCATTCTAGCCCTGGCTGGGGTTAAAGGTTGTGTTAAGAACTGTTGGGTGAGGAGTCACTCTGGTCAGAGCAGGAAGATCCTGATCTTACGTCTTCACAGAGTGACTTAGGAAAATGTTTTTGCAGTGTCTGCCAGGTGCTAGGCACTGTTCCTAGGCACCAAAGACCCAGAAGTAACTGCCTTGGAAATTTCTCTGAGGCTGCTCTCAGTCTCATACAGTGATAAACCAGACAGCTATCAGAAGTGGTGAAGGAAACCAGTCAGTGAGCAGTGATCCTGGGGGAAGTGCCAGAGACCCCTAAAGTGAGCTGAATGAACAGAACCAGGAAAGCTTCCCAGAGGAAATGTCTGAAGTGAGGGAGGGAAGGAAAGCCCACCGAGTTGTGAGGGGCTTCGGCAGGGACCTGGAGGTCTGAGAGAACGCTGTACATTTGAAAACAGGTGGCTGGAGCCCAGCTGTAGGCCTGCTCACAGTGCAGTTGTGGAAACAATCCAGAAACCTCGTAGGTCTAGCCCAGAGCTACATATAGAAACTTACATAAATTGTATGTGTGTGGCGAAAGGCATGCTTTCCACGTGAAGCCATCGCATCCCGTTCCCAGGACTGGATGATCTGTGGGGAAGACACTGGGTGCCATGTTGCAGAGGAAGAGGGACAGGTTTTTCTGTGTGTAGGTGTGGGAGGAGAGTAGGCTAGCTATGGTTTCAGCCCTGGCAGGGTTGTGTGGCTTCAGCTTTGCAGCAGGAGATACTCGAGTGCTGCAGTAAGCATGGGTGAGGATTGGTTTCCCTTTCTTCGTGGGGGCAGTGATTCACTGACCATTGCTGCCTCCAGAAGTTCTGCAGGCTTCTTCAAGGCAGCCTGTGGAGGCCAGTGTTAATGGGTGAGGAAGAGGAAATACATAGTTGCCATCTCTTCTGCAACTCCAGACAAACATTTCTGTCACTGAACAGCACCTCTCAGTGGCAGCCTTGGGCTCTGCTGGCAAGGGAAGTGCCTTCCCCTCTATGGGAGGCTGTCATCTGCGGCCTTTGCTCTGCCCTTGGCCGCAGACAGGCAGACAGGATTGCACAGCACACCCAGAGAGAGTCCCCCTGTCCTGCAGTCTTTGGCAGTGAGTGGCGCAAGTGTTCAAAGTGGCAGACCTGAACTGCCGAGCTTGTCAAAAGGACTGCTCCACACCGCAGCTGCCAGAGCACAGCAGCAAGCACGTGAAATTGACCTAAGGTTAGAGTGTGACTTGCAGGGGTGAGACTGCGGGGCAGCTTTTCACTGACTCCACAGGCTATCCCTTCAGAGATGAGTGTGTTCCGTGCTAGACTGGCTTTCGTCTCACTCTTTGGGCTTTTCCCAGACACCATACACCTGCCTGCCTCCTGTTATGCTCTAGTTCTGATGGGAGTACCATTCAGAGTTCTTGGCAGGAGACCAGCCTACTTCTGCCCTGTTGGTTCCCCCTCTGTCACCAGCTTGTTTGATGTGCAGGTTCCCCAGAGTTCTTTTTTTCTTCCTCTTCTTTTTACTACTAGGGATTGAACCCATGGCCTTTACACTGAGCTGCAGCCCCAACTTTTTTTTTTTTTTTGAGACAGGGTTTCACTAAGTTGCTGAAGTGCCCAGGCTGGACTTGAATTTGGGATTCTCCTGTCACAGCAGCAGCCCAGCGTTCTTATGTATCTGTAATGGCTAGTGATGGTTGATTCTGTAATGGCTAGTGATAGGAATCCTGCAGCAGGAACTCCCTGGTTTAGGGGTGGGAGTGAAAGTAGAGAATCGTGACCCTCCTCCCCCATGTTGCCAGGCAAACTGCAGTGACCAGCTCACTCTGCTGTGAGTGAGCAGGGACACAGCCTACCTCACTTCTCTGCATGACAGCAGTGAGCTCTAAGAAGACTAATGGACATGTGCGTGTAGGAACTGTAAAGCATACTGCCCACTCAGGCCTGCCCTCTGTGACAGGTGTGGGCTCATTCTGGTTTAGTGGAGGCCAGGGCTTCTTAGAGGAGATAGTGACCCAGCCAGCTGAATGCCAGATTTGCCCAAGGTTGCCCAGGTCTTTTAACATGTTGGGCAATGGAAAGTGTTTCCACATATCCCAGTGCTCTTTAGGGGAGCTGGGTTAGATGATGGAGGGAGTTTATTCTCGGAATCACTTGCAGTACAGTATCCCTTTTTCATCCTAAACCAGGTTCTGTAGTTCATAAAGTGGGTCCTTTCGTTCCTAATTTAACTACCTTCAGTTTTCTTAGCATGGCCTTGTCTTCCTTACCTCAAACAGGACTGTGAGTAAGAGGCTGGAAAGTCATTGCTATCTCTTTGCTGGAAAGAGGGTGTTAGAAAGGGAGCACATGTAGCCAGCAGTTGTTCTAGTCTCCCTCAGTTGGCTAGAGGAGGGGTGCCACCACACTTAGCCTTTTGGCAGCCTCTTCTGCAAGCCCAAATGGGAACATCCTTTTCCTTAAGTTTGTGTGCTAAAGGCAGGGACCAGTGGTAGTGGTCAATCTTGCTGAAGTAAGGGAAGGGTTAGTTAGTTCCTTAAGAGCTGTGACAGATGGTTTTGTAGTGAAGAGAAAGAATCTAATTTCAAGAGGCCAGCACTGTAGCATGATTATGTAGCTTCTGTAGCCATGACTGCCTTTTCCTCCTCTTCCTGTGTCTTGTGGCTGCTGACTGTAGTCAGGCTGACCAGGTGATGATAAGGATGACCCTGATTTGGTCTCTACACTCCCTGTTCCATGATCCCTTCTGACCTGGAGTTAGGTTTAAGGTGTTTGTTTTCCTTCTCAATTCTGAAATGGCCACAGGAAGTTTTGTTATGGTAATTTGACTTCTGGTTAGAAATTTAGTTATCTGAGAGATTAATGCTTTCTTTATCGAAATGAACACTTAAGACATCCTCCCTGGGCTGGGGGTATAGCTCAGTGCTGGAATTTTGTGTAGCATGGGTGAGCCCTGGATTCAACCTCTAGCACTGCAAAAAAGAAAAGAAGTGGAAAATAGGAAGTGCCTTCTCTTTTTAAAACCCTATACCCATATTTTTTCAAGAGTCAGAGGGCTTTGCTTATTCAGTTTGGTCCTCTTTAGGGGCCCTATGTTGCCCATTCCCAGTCTTCTACCCCCAAAACCTCCAAACATTAACCTTTCATTGAAAGAGCACTGGAAAAATTAAGCAGTACCTCAAGGTCACTTGATCATAAGTGGTGTTTGGCATAGGCAGCTGATTTGGCATATGGCGAGAGATTTTTTAATATAAGAGCAAAAGATTTCTTGGCGTGAGGCCTCTATTCTGTGTTCCCAGTGCTTGCCCTGTGCACAGGGTTTGCCCCCTTTCCTCCCCTCCGCTGACAGGTTGTTTTAATCCTCTTGCCTGTAAACAAGTGCAGCAGAACATGTAGCCCCAGCTCACATGTCCTTGGTTATCTCTTCATGGAGTATCCAGCATAAGCAGTAAGGTGTCACAATCACTTGACATAGGGGAGAGGCCTGGGTCTGCCAAGGGAGGTAACGAGCTGAGGACTGGGGCGGGGGTGTGTGTGTGTGTGTGTGTGTCCATGGAGCAGGGCTGTGAGAAGATGACAATTTCCTTCCTTCCTTGTCTTTATTACCCCTGATTTCTAGTTCTGTTGTCATTTATTTTTCCTGTTCTCAGATCCTTTCAACAGGGCCCTAGGACACAGGTCTGTTTCAAGAAACTGCCTGAGACAGATGCATGCTAGTTCATGAGGTATAAAACGCAGTGCCCCCAATCCCATCTTCCTAAATAGTGATCCTTTTATGTTGTATAAAGGACAATTAGTGTTAGGAGCCTGGCCACTACTGAAAGCTGTTCAGCCCCCAGGGAGGGACACTTGAGCTGGAAGTGTGGCTGAGCTGTCACTACCCTCCACACAGGGTTCCTTCATTACATAGAGGAAGGGACAGCCAGGCTGAGTGTTAGTGTATGGCATGCTTGCTCTGACCATACTGCACGTGTATGTGTCCAAAGTACTAGTCACATTTCCTACTGTGGCTGCTGATTTGCAAAACTTCCAGGACTTCTGGATTTGCAAAACTTAACCAAGACTTCTAGAAACTTCTGATAAGATGGGTAGTACTTTATGCCTCAGAAGCTGTGGTACATTCTAGATTTTCTTAGGGTGGGATGTGGTGGGATATAGTGGTACCTCAGTTTATAAACTTAATTCTTTCTGTGATTCTAATTGCACACCAAACTGGACGGAGAACTGAATCATTTAATGATGTTTTTTATTTTCTAGGTTTGTGGGGGGGGTTGTTTTGGTTTTTTTTGAGACGAGGTCTCCTGCATAATTCAGTTCATGCTGGTCTTAAACTCATTATATAGCCCAGGCTGGCCTCAAACTGCTGGGAATCCTCCTGCTTCACCTCCTTAGTGCTGGGTTTACAAGTGTTGGCTGCCATGCCCAGCTAGTGCTTTTTAAGTAGAGCAGCTTTTTTTTTTGTACCAGGGATTGAACTCATGACTTCACACTTGCCAGGCAGGTGCTTACGCCACTGAGCTAAATCCCCAGCACCAATGGAGCAGCTATTTATGGAAGGGATACAATAGTTTAGCTCTGCTTAATCCTTTTCTGGCTTTGTAAAATTGATACCTGTAATCCTAGCACTTGAAAGGCTGAGGCAGGAGGATCACTACAAGCTCAAGGCCAGCCTGGGCTTCATAGGGAATTCAAAGCTAGTCTCAACTACACAGTGAGACCCTGTCTTAAAAAAAAAGGCAAAGTAGCCTTTGCCTACTGAGCTCTCGTGGCTCCTGGACCATTTGGAGATACAGAGCACTAGTGATGAGCATTGGATAAAGATGGCTTTAGCTGGGCATGGTGGTAAAGACCTATAATCCCAGCACTTGGGAAGCTGAGACAGGAGGATCACTGCCAGTTTGAGGCTAGCCTAGGCTACATAGTAAGATCCTGTCTCAAAAAAACAAACAAAAAAACTCCAGGCTAGAAATCTACAGTGAGTTTTTTCTGCAGAGGTGTGAGTAAGCCACTGTGTCACCAGTTAGAGCTGGCTTTTAGGGTTTGTTGGGGTGGGAGTGTGGGAATCCATATTCTTCCTGTAGCATTCCATTCTTCCCTTCCCTCTCTTAAGAGATTCAGAGCTGGGGAGCTGCAGATGTGCCTCCCTGTCTCCTTCAGCATAGCCAGCGTTCTCTCACAGTCTGATAGCACATCTAAAAAGCCCACAAGTGGCCCTTTCCTCCCAGCACTCCCTGTTAACTGGTAGTTCTAGTTCCTGAGGGCTTCCACTAGCACCCGAGCTAATCTGTACTGAAGAGCACTGCCTTCTTGTTCCTGTCATAGGTGTCAGAGAGAAAGCCCAGTGCCCGAGCCTGCCAGCTGCTCTAGCCAGTGCTAACCTGGCCCTTCACTGGACCATTATCTTCTTTTTGGAAACCAGTTCAGTCAGGGACTCATCCAGGGGTTCTGAAAAATGAGTTAACTATAAAAAGTGGGGTTTTTTTTGTTGTTGTTGTTTTTTGTTTTTTGTTTTTTTAAGAAGACACTGTGCAGTCAAGCATGGTAGCTCACCCCTGTCGTCCCAGCACTCAGGAGGCTGAGGCAGGAGAATTGCCACAAGGTCAAGGCCAGCATGGGTTACATAGTGAGCTCAAGGACAGCCTGAGCTACTCAGCGGGACCCTATCTAGAAGGAAAGAAAAAAGAAAGGAAAAGGAGAGAAAAAGAAAAGAGATACTGTGTAATGGTAGATGGCTGCCATTGGTTTGTCATACTCTGTGCCTAGGCTGAAGGTACAAACAGCATTTGCTTTCAGTTGCACCTCAGGCCTAGACCCATAAACCGAAGCGTGGGTTTTCCAGTCTGCCCAGTTGATAAATGAACCTTCCACCATTTATCATGCAAGCCAGGTGCCTGCTGGAGCCATGGCCACTTAGTAACAGAATCCAGCAATCTGCCCGCAGCCCCAGGTTGAGGCTGCAGGGATGCAGCAAGCCCAGGAAGGCGGATTGGAGGCGTAACCCCTGCTTCATTTGGCAGTAGGAGAGCCAGTTCCAAAGCCTAGCGGGACACTGTCACAGCCTCCTTTTCCCTCTGGCTGGAAATTTTCCTCCCAGGTCTTCCTTCTCTTCTGGAAGGCAGTACAAGCAGGATTAAATTCCTTTATTTCAGCTCAGTTTCCTCCATTCATCTCCTGCTGGCTTCTGCTACCTAGCTTAAAGCTTCAGCTGTCTCAGATGCTTTGAAGCCCTTACTTGAGTCCTTACCCAGAGCTTAGAGGTTTGGGGACCCCAGTGTCTGCTGCCTAGTGTCTGTGCTTGAAGAACAAAGATTTGTTCTAAGGTCCCAAGTTTGAACTCCGAATTCATTTTCTTGTCTTGGGCTATGGCTTAACTTTTAAGTACAGAACATGCTGGGGGTTTAGCTCAGTGGCACAAGCACCTGCTTGGCAAACGCAAGGTCCTGAGTTTGATCCCCAGAACCAAAAAATAAAATGAAATAACTTTTTAAAGTTATTTTAAGTACAGTTCACATACTACTTCAGATCCAGTGGGGCCCCTCATAGGCTAGCCTGAGCACACAACCACCATTGATAACATGGTTCAGTGGAAATGCAGTTCCTTCAGAAGGCGAGTGTTTGTTTTTTGCTGTGCTGGTGATAAAAACCTATGGCCTCACTCCTGCTAGGCAAGTGCTGTACAAGGAGCTATGCCCCCAGCTCCTAGAAAAAGGAGCTAAAGTAACTTGGAGGTTTCTTGATGGCTATAATGTAGCAGATTTGCTTGTGTTTGCCAGGTGTTCTCTTTAATTCTTAGACCTGTTAGCATCTAGCACACAGGTAAATTATTGTAGACGCCAAACACCCCCTCTTCTATCAGGGCAGTTGCTGGAGTGCTGTGCTGTCCTGTGATGGCTCTGAGGCAGGTGTGCCATGGTCTCCCTTTCCATCTGATTTGATCTGTGTTCTGTTAATTTCTGCGTAGCCTGTTAGATTTTGGGCAGAGGGCATAGGTTGTTAATGATCTGCTGTAGGAAGCACATTGTTCTGCTGATCAGTGGAAATGGTCCAGTGGATCTTTGCTTCTGGAAGGAACAGCCAGTTGGGTTGTCAGTGGTCGCTTAAGCGAACCAGCCACAGTGCTGAAAGCCTGGCTGGATGGGATGCTTGTGAGGCCAGGATGGCAGTGCTTCTGTTATTTTTTTCTCCTGCTCATCCTCTTACCTCTGCACATGGTGACTTAAGGGTACGGGTGCAGGAAGCTGCCTTGGTGTGTTTTTTTCTGATATTTCTTCTTAATTCCCCTCCTCCTCAATTCCCTCTGAGTCTGGAGGAATAGGAGGCAATTTTTCCTCTTCCAAGGGAAGATGCAGAGGAAAGAGGCGCATGTCTTGTTCAGCACCTTCCAGTGGCTGCTTGAATTGGACAAGAGCCAGAAGACCTGTTCCCTAGCCTAGGGCTGGGTCCACTCCTTAGCAGGAAGGCAACGTAAGGAACTGTATCAGGCGAGGCAGGAGCAAAGGGTTAAAGCTGCATCCAGGTAGAAAGGCTGTTGCATAAATGCTGAGAGAGATTTTTTTTTTAAGATCTCGTGCTTTTTCACTTTGTGTTGGCAAAAACCCTAGAAAAAGATGGGAGATTCTGGGAGGAGATGATTATGCTGGGTGAGTCAACTGAACTCCCCAGCTGCCGTTTTTAGTTTCTTCTCTTTGCAGGAGGCAGTGTGGGGATGTGGGGGCAGGGTGGGAATGCTGCTTTGTGCACCAGGGCAGGAGGCAGGTATATATGGGTGAGTTTTTTGGCACCCTTTGGTCGACAGAAGCTTATAATCAGCACATTGGTTCAAGCAGGAAATACTAAAGCAGAGTTTTTAGTGTGGCAGATGGTAAATAAATTTTTCCTTAGATCGACCCTTATGAAGAGTCATTGTCACTTTCCAATCAGTAGCTTTTGGAATGGCTGTGGTTGGATTGCATTCTCACAACACAGAGCAGTAGAGGGATTGAAGGCAGAGAGGCAGGGAGCAGGACTGTCTAAAGTGGGAGGGCCCATTAATTGTCATGGGAGGAGAGGCTTCCCCCTTTGAGCAAAGAGGAGCCTTTGGTTTGAGGGGCAGATAGGGTGGGTGCTGCCAGTCTCTGATTGTGCCTGTACTGAGTCTGTCTACAGAAGGGTCCACCGTTCACTAAGGTGTTGTCTGCTAAGTATAGGCATGTCGATTATATTATTCGTGGCTTCTAGAGACCATAATGAAAACACTTCAACACATTTTCATATTCATTGTG
Organism: Dolichotis patagonum; assembly: GCA_004027295.1. Taxonomy (NCBI): domain Eukaryota; kingdom Metazoa; phylum Chordata; class Mammalia; order Rodentia; family Caviidae; genus Dolichotis; species Dolichotis patagonum. Next base: position 38,551 of record PVJX010012074.1, on the reverse strand, counting down.
CATTCACATTTATTCCTTGAGTACTTCAATTAAATACTATGTTAAACATTTACTGAGCCACGGATAAGACCAACTTTCCTCCCTTTGACAGTAACCAGCTAACTTCAAGGGCAATAAACACTTTGAAAGAGAGAAAAATAGAGCTTATGGCAAGAAGTGTTGATAGTTTTTCCTTTGCCCTTATATCCCAGGGACCAAGGGAGGGCAACTTTAAGAGTCACCAGGTTGTACTTCTTCTATTCCACAAATATACTTTGACATGGGCCAGCCAGATGGAGGTACTCTTGGGCACCGAGAGTCTATGAAGGTGAACAAGATTCTGTTACTGATACCGAGTTAAGATGTAGGGACACAAAAAAGAAATTAATTGTACAGGAAGTATGCTATGATAGTCCAGAGAAAGAACTGACTGCTTTTGGCTAAGAAGATGCCTGAAGTTGGAATGAGCAGAGAGAGGAGGTTTGCTTTCCTGCTTAGAAGAAGTCATTGTATGGTAGGTGGAGCACTTCCCTCTGTGTGTGTGTGTGCGCGCGCGCGTGTGTGCATACACGTGCATTTGGATATCTTTCTGTACCCCATCCCTTATGTGGCAGCTACAGCAGAGGAGCCAGGATCCTACCACAGGTCCAACTCCACAGTGGTGCCTTCCCCATCATGCCAGATGCAGCTTCTCAGTACGCAGCAGTGGAACTGTGTATGGAAGCCCAGAGCCTTGAGAATATGCCAAAAACAAACTGCTAGGCAAGGAAAATGAGGTGAGGTGAGGTTAGGAGGAGGCCCAGGCACCTCAGCTGCACCGCTTGGTATTCCTCTACTCCCTATAATCTCATGAAGTGAGCCAAACCTTTGTGCTGTAGGCTGCCTTCTGCCTACCCCCACTACCCCATCCCCCAGAGCCCTGGGCTGCTGGCACACTGGCTCTCCTGTGCTATGGAGGAACTTGCTGGTCTCCATGGTTACAGTAACCCACTGGTACGGGAGGAGCCGAATCAAGTGCAAAGCTGGCACTCTGAGCTTCCCCCAGCCCTTGGCACCATGCGGTACTGGTATGTTGGCTGTTTCTGAGACCTGTTCTGGGAGGAAGGAGTTAAGGAACTTACAAGGAGGGAAGGGCGCTGGGGAGAGCTCTCATCCTGCTTTGGGCTGTGCAGAGGACAGCAGTGTGGGCGCTCAACTCACATGTGCCTCTTGGCAGGGTGGCTGCACAATAGGAAAGAAGGTCCTTTTGCCTAACAGCCCACCCACAGGAGGATTTATCTTTTCCTTGTTACAGAAGGAATCCCAGGGAGGTGGGAATCAGTTTAACCACACTTGCATTATAGTGAAGTTCTTAAGAGTTGAGAGCTCTCCCCAGGGGCCAGAAAAACCTTTGAGATCTAAAACAAAAGTGAAGAGAGAGAATAGAAAGCATTATTAGAATGTTACTGGGCATCAGGCACTGTTGTAAACACATGGATATCTTTCTTATTTAATACTCCTAACCATGTGGAATGGGTGTAGATAGTATCCTCATGTTCCAGATTCAGGTAATCTTGCTCAGGTTCTGTCAATGAATAAATTTCAGAGGTGGAACTCTGACAGGGCTCTCGGTCTCCAGAGCTCTGCCTGCCCTCCTGTAATAGGCAAGTAGACTACAGACACCTTCTCCGTAGTTCCCCTCTTTTAGAAGACAGGTGCCTGATCTCACTGAATTTTGCAGCCATTCCTGATGGATGCAGAGGCAGATACTTGCTGAAGACTTGCAAGCACAGTAGTAGTTGGGGAGGGACCGACCACTGCAGTAAGCAGATTCTCAGGGATGAAGTAGTGCTGGACATTCACAGAGCCGGGTGCTTGGTAGAGTCCACTGCATTTTGATAGGAGTCTGATGCATTAGGGGATCCTAAAGACCAGAGATTGAGGAGTACTGTTGCATCATGGTTCCAGGCATGAAGAGAAGAGGTGGGAGGCTCTGTCCTCAGCTCCCATTCCTTGCGAGTCCTGGCCTCCTCTCCCAGACAGGCTCTCCACTCACCATGGGGCTTCAGGCCTGCAGGCTTCCTTCTAAGCCAGGGTATATCTGGCCTTCCTGTCGTGGGGTGAGAGTTGCAGCCAAGAGAACTCAAGGGAAGTTAAGTACCTTGTGCATGGCATAAGTCACAGGCTCTGCTGATGTGCTTCCTCTAGGAGGAGGTACCTACCCTGGCTGGAAAAAGGAAGTGGCCTTTGGAAGCTTTATTCATCCCCAGCCTTGATGCTCCAACTGGATATTAAGGGAATGCGGGGGAGGGGGATTATCAGCCAGATGTGGTGGCGCACTCCTGTAATCCCAGCACTTGGGAGGCTGAGGCGGAGAATTGCCTCGAATCCGAGGCCAGCCTGGGCTACCTAATGAGTTCAAAGCCTGCCTGAACTGCATAGTGAGACTGTCTCAAAAAGACAAAAAAAAGGGCAATGCTGGTGTTTCCCAGGTGTAGCCACATCTCACTGCTATAATGCAAGTGTGGTTAAACTGGGCATCTCACTGCTGCATGCTGACCACAGTTTCTCAAGTTCTCTCTTATACAGAATGCTCACCCAGTGTATTGACTCCTGGCAGCTGAGAGTGACAGTTGCCAAGGATCAAAGGATCCAGGAAAGCTCCTGGATATAGTGAAGGAGAGTGAGTTAAACGACTGTAGACCTGTGTAATCCCAGTCTTCTGCGAGGCTGAAGCAGGAGGAGCACACATTCAAGTCCAGTGTGCACAGTTGAGCAACCCAGTAAGACCCTGTATCAAAATAAAAAATAATTTTAAAAAACTCAGAATAGAAAACTTTAAAAGGGGCTGGGGATTTAGCTCAGCGGCATAAGTGCCTGCCTTGCAAGTGCCAGTTGTGAGTTCAATCCCTGGTACAAAAAAAAAAAAAAAAAGAAAACTTTAAAAGGACTGGGGATGTAGTTTAGTGTAAAGACCATGAGTTCAATCACCAGTACCCCCAGAAAATCAGGACTCACCACAGCCTGCACCTTTTCATCTGAGTCCTAACCATCTCTCCCTGGCTTCTCTTAGTTCATTCAATACTTGATACTTTATGTTTACAAAACTGTCCCACAGGGGCTGGGGATTCAGCTCAGCGGCATAAACGCCTGCCTTGCAAGGGTGTGGTCATTAGTTTGATCCCCAGTACCAGTAAAAAGAAAAAAATGAACAAAACTGTCCCACACATGGGACTGAGGAGACAGTCCTCCTGTCACACTGCAGACCCTTGGGAACTGGAAAACAAAGCTGTTTGATCCAGCCTTCTCTTCCACTCTACCAGTGAGTGGAGGGGCAGGTGGTCCCAAGGAAGTCTGACCTCAAAATCCAGAATAAACTGGTGTAGGGGACTCTGGAGAGTGGTGGGAGGAGGAGGGATTGCTGTGGTACAACTTGCATAGGCCCCAAAAGCAGCACTCACCCCTAGCCTCAGTGGAAGCTGTCCTTAACTCCCCAGCACCTTTCCTGAGCTTTCTATCTGCAACCCATCCCCACCCCTCCACTGACACCCTGAACTAGGCTGTGGAGGACGAGCCAGGGTTTGCTGCCTTTGGAAGAAAATGAGAGAAACTTAGGGAAAGGAACAGTTGACAGCAGTGGGTACTGAAGTTTGGGCCAATGCCCAGGGCCCCAGCCTGAGTCTTGCTCCAAGAGGCCACAGAGCCCTGGGAATGTGTCATAACTTCCGAGGGTCAGTTGATGGAAAGTGGGTGCATTGCCTGTTTAGTAGGCCCGTGTAAGGCGGAAATGGGTCAGTGCTGGGCTTGTGGTAGGATCTGGAAGCTGGAGGGTACGAGTGGGACACAGACGAGTCAGTGGTCTGGGGGCCCAGGAGTTGTCTTCCCTTGGTGAGAGCGCACTGACCTGGGCCACACTTACCGCGTGCCAGGCCATGAGGGCTTTGAAGGAGAGAAAGGCATGAGGAAGCCTGGATTTCTAGAGGACACTTGTTTTAGGGGTGAAGCAGGGGACTCGGAGTGAATGGGAAGCTAAGGGAAGTCTTCCAGAAGCAGGGCTGGAAAAGACTTAAGAAAGGCCCTTTGGATTGTTCCCACCCTTTTGAGCGTGATCTAGGATTAAACCACATTCTCTATGGTGATAAAGGCTCTTAATCTACACTTGTACCTACACAGGGTCTCTGAGCTCCCAGAAATTATGTTTGGCGTCTAGCAGATTGTACGTTTTCTATGGTTAAGCACAATAACTATGGTTATTTTAGGAAGGATGAGGTCCATCTGCCACTGTGAGCTTGCTGGTTCCTGCTTCCACCCTCCCTGCCTGGGTCGTGAGGGAGGTCTGCTGGCCCTTGCTAGGACTGCCTCTCCCTCTCCAGGTCAGCACATCTGAGTCACACATAGTCTTCCTGGTTGGGTTTGCGGCCCTGTTAAATGATCTCCTACCCAGGTCCCACCTGGTCTGGGTGAGATATGGCTTTATAACAGCCCTGACTGGAGTTAGGCTCTTCCTCACCCTCTCCAGCTATTGCACAGCCGAGCACCTAGCAGAGGGTGGGGCAGACCACTTCCGGGGAGGGAGGAGGAGAGAAGGAGGAAGTTGATCCAAACCCGCCTCTTTCTCTGCCTCCCTTCCTGCCCTTCTCCCACCTTGCTCCTTGTGTACTGTCCTGGAACTGTGTGCCCTTCCTGAACACCAGGCTTTGGCCCTCGAGAGGCTGCGGGCTTTGTCCCCATTGCCTTCCTTGCCAAACCCAGTCTCAGCTACTGGTGGTTTCGGTTGCGACACGGTCCAGGTTCCCAGGCGAGAACTGCTGGGCCTGGCTGCTTCACTTTTCACTGAGGAGGTGGTGGAAGGTGTCGCCTGTGCCGGCTGAGTAAGGGTGGCTGGCTGAGCCGGCAGCCCCCGCCCTGGGCCTGGCTCTTCCCTTCCCGGCCTCTGTACTTTGCCCTTACTGCCTAACAGGTTCTGCCGTTGGGCCCTGCTGAATGGAAGTCGCTGGTAGTCCCTGTCCCTTTCTCCAGCCGGGTATGTGTTCCCCTGTTTTGCCCCTGGGATGGGGCACTGTCTGGGTCCTCTTTTTCTTTTGCTCACTTCAAACACAGGATCTCTGAAGATTGCTAAGTGGAGCAAACCTTAGTTGTGGGGTAGTGAAACTCAAGGAAGGGCATCTAGGTGTCAAGGAGGTGTTGGCTAGGAAAGGAATACAGGAACATACCAAGAGAGAAGTCTTTTCTTAGTCTCCAGGGCTGCTGGAGGCTGTGGAGGCAGGCTGTGAAACGAGCGCACTAACTAGAGTGCTACAGTGAGGGCCTGGCTGGGATCTGGGGCCAGTGCCCAGGGCAGCTAACCCAGGGGACACTTCCCTCTGGCCAGGGAGTGCCTGCTTTCGCCCCTCCCAGCCTGGCCCCTTCTGAGTCCCGAGCAAACTTGGGAACACTTGAGGCCAACCCTGTGTGCAAAGCCTCAGAGCACAGTTTCTCCAGGGAAGACTGTTGTAAGAGCCTCTAGCATTAGGGCAGGGGGCCCTGCCTACCTGAGTCAGCACCAGGCATCTTGGGGTGGAGGCTGTCTTCCGGGCAAGGCTGGCAGACAGGCCTAGGCCAGGTTCTGAGATTCCAGGCGGAAGGGCCCGGGCAGACCCAGTGGATTTACAGCTCGCTCTTCTTAACCCTCCATGCTGTGGCTTCTCCTCTGTGGATTTTGCAGCCTCAGAGCTGTTGTGGCACTGCTTCTGAACAGACCTGCTTAATAACCACCTAAGTCTACCATTAGGTTCCAAATTTCGCCTTGAAGGGGGGACCTGTTACTGTTTCTGAAGCCTGCTTGAGAGCCATGGGGCTACTTTCAACAGACCTTCTAGGCCTTGGGGGCCTGCCTAGGGTCTGATTCCTAGATTTGGGAATATCTGGGATTATACATCCCACTGAGCAGGGAGGCTGGAGGTGCAGAGGCAAGTAGGGCTTTACTCAGATCCTGTTTCTTTGGCCCGGAAGGGTAGGTAAGCCTCAGCCTGCCACCCTGTTGGGGAGATAAGGGGCTGGAATGAATAGGCCTGGTGGGAACTATCAAAGGGAAATTCTTTGCATGATAGCAACTCTTCAGCAGGGGAGGAAGTTGCCTTCTCTGAGCCTTGCCCCTAGAAGCATTATCAGTGAGACTCATTTTTTCTAGTCCCTACTACTCTGCTTCCTCCCCATGGCTCTCTCCATCTTGGCCATATCCCTGCTGCTGTGGGAAACATCTTGCAAGCTCAGAGAGGCATAATGAGGGTAAGAGAAGGACTGTTTCAAGTCCCTAGAGATTGGGTGGTTCTGCTGGGGACGGTGGCATATGGCTGTAATCCCAGCACTTGGGAGGCTGAGGCAGAAAGATCATCTTGAGTTTGAGGCTAGCCTGGACTACATAGCAAGACCGTATCTCAAAAATGAATAGGGCCAGGGCTATAGCTCAGTGGAACAGCATCTGCCTGGCACATGTGAAATCCTGAGTTTGATTTCCAGTACCAATAAAGAAAGAAAGAAAGAAAGTAGTTCAGGGTGGGGGTAGGGGAGAAAGACCTGTAAAGGGAGATGTTGGCTTTGCAACAGGACTCAGAAAGGATGCCAGGGTTTGAGGCTTCCCTGGGTCTTGAACAAATGGAATCTCTCTCCTCTCTCACTATGCTGGGTACCCAGGTTGGAAGCAGCCCTTCCCAGCCCACCTTACAGAGTGCCTGGCTCCCGTCTGTTCCTCTTGTAAATGTTACAGGAGCTGGGGTGGGGTACCTCTGGGGACAGAGGGTAGGTGGTGTTTCACCAGATTCGGAGGACATCAGCTGCTCAGTCTAGACGACTACCCTGGAGAAGGCCTGTAGCTGGCTTAAGTGGCTCACCTTAGACCCAGAAGGTTATTGGTAGCCAGACTTCCGGCTTAGCAGATGATAGTATTTGGGGACATAATGGTTGCTCATTACTTAGCATTGGGTGGACATTTTACATGTGTTCTCATCTACCTATGAAATGTAGGGAGTGTCTCATTGCTGTTTTACAGGTAAGGAATCTATAAAGTTAGTAGGCAGGGGAGCCAGGACTTGAACCTAGTTCTTTTGGGCTGCATTGCCCACTGGACTACCTCAAATATGTGTGGGAACATCCCATATAGATTATCTTCTGGGTAGTTCTCTTCCCCTCCCCCTCGAGGTACCTCACTTCCCTTGCAAGGATGATGTGGACAGTGATAACTATATGTTATGTGGCAGTTAGGATTTAAACTGGCAGTTCATCTCTAGTTGACAGTCTGAATCTTCACGAGTAAGGAAGAGTGCACATGGCAAGTCTTGCCTGTAGATGTTGATGCTCCTAGCTCAGGTGCAGCCACACCTGGCAGAAAATGCTGACCTGCTGGGCCACAGAGATCAGCCCCAGGGCCAGAAACACCAAGGGCAGAGCTTACCACAGGCTTGGTGTTCCCAGATTGGGCTTCAGAGAGATAGAGGCCCAGCTCTTTGTTCCAGGTTTTCAGACCCAGAGACTGCCAGGCTCCTGCTGCCTTTAGTTTGTGGCCTCAGAATGGGGTGTAGCAAGAAACCTATAAAGTGCCCTAGAAGTTCCTGAGAAAGCTTCCCATACATCCTCCTCTTGGAGTTGGGGCAGAAGAAGGATTGTCCCTGTTGATGGCCCCTGTGAGGGCGGGGGCACTGGAAGGCTGGCAGCTTGTCAGGGAGGGTGAGGCTAAGAAGAGGTGGGCTGTGGAGGCCAGGCCTTCAGGACCTGCTAGATGGGCTCAGAGTGTCTTCAGGAGAGTGGCTCCAGCTGACACCATTAGGGTCTGGAATTAATTGCCCTTCCCTCCCAGGTATAGGAGCTCCAGAGTTCTTTGAGGAAAGAATGCAAGCCATTTGAACATCTTGTCTAGCAGTGCTGTCTGAGGACTAGCCAGCCTTCGATGTGCTATAACGTATGTGAACAGCAGGCCCAAGAGTCTGCAGCTGGAGTAGATAGTAGGGCTGCGAGCTTTATGAGGAAGCTAGAGGTGGTCCTGGCTTGTATCAGAGTAGATGGAAAGGGGATCTTCTAGGGTATCGGGAACATCTCCTTTCAAGGCTGGCCATGGGTGTACGGTCTTTTCTGCCCCAGGGGAAGGGCTTCCGGGTCAGTTCTCTTGGAATAAAGAACAGCCTACTACTACTATACAGAGGCCCTCCATGGACATCTTGGAGGAGGAGGAGTCAGAATCAGGGTGCCTGTTCTTTCTGCCTGAGAAGCATCTGTTGAGCCAGCAAGATTCTTAACATGAGACTGTGAATAATTCCTTGGATCTTAGCAAGCCATGTTTTTTCTGTGTTTTGTTTTTAAGACATGGTCTTGCTATGCAGTTCAAGCTGGCCTTGTACTCACTATATAGTACCCAGGCTGGCCTCAAACTCAGAAATCTTCCTGTCTCCGCCTCCTGAGTGCTGGGCTTATACCACCATGCCCACTTCTCTGTGGTTTTTGAGGCCTTTGCTTCAAGTCAGGAGCCATGAAAGGAAGAACCTTGACTCTCACACTTCTGGTCACCTTTCTGCCCTCCATACTGTCTTCATGAAGTTTCCAAAACAGGATGGCAATTTAGCTGAGTGGCACAGTGCCTGCCTGGCAAGCATGAAGTCCTGAGTTTAATTCCCAGTGTCCCTTCTTCCCACCCCCTCAAATTTCCAACTCTGTCCCAGGGTATTCTGTGGGAGGTGGGTCAGGATGCAAAGCAGCGGTCTGATTAGGCTCCCCTTTATATTGAGAAGTAACTTGCATGCCATAAAATTTACCTATTTACAATTGAATGGCTTTTATTCACACAGGTATGTGTTTATCACCACAGTCAATTTTAGAACATTTTCATCGCCCCAAAAAGAGACTCTATACCCCTTAGTTGTCACCTTCAGGTCACTCTCCTCCCATTCTCCTCAACCCTGGGTGACTAGCAGTCTACATTCTGTCTGTGCATTCTGTCCGGACATTTCGTACAAACTCCACATGCAACATGGAGTTATTTGCTCACATAATATCGTCATGGTTCTGCTTTGTACTGTGTATCAGTCTTTCATTTCTTTTTATTGCCAGTTAATATTCTGCTGTATGGATATGTGTTGCACATGTGTATCTTTATCACTGTTAGACATTTGAGTTGTTTATGCATTTTACTATTCAGGATTATGCTGCCACAAGCATTAGTGCACAGGTTTTTGTATGGATGTATGTCTTCATTTCTCTCGTGTGTATTTTTAGGAATGAAATTGCTGGATCACATTGTCTGTGTTTAGCACTTTGAGGAATGTACAGCTCTTCATACTGCTGTGCTTTCTCCTGAACCATACCCTTTTTATGTTGTGTTTGTGTCCCTGTTCAGAGCTGGGTGTAACTTCGACTTTCTCGTGCCCTGTGGGAGCAGTGGGGGATCTAAGGAGAGCTGAGCGGGGCGGACTGCTGCCTTCCTCACATTCAGCCCTGTACTCACTGTAAAAGAATTTGTTAACTGTTGACCATAGTCTTGTCCGTTTCAGTGAATTATGGAAAAGGGATTTTTACTGGCCTTTGTGGGCTTCCATGCCCGCTAGCAGATACAACGAAGGTTAACCGGGCCTAGTGGCACACCTGTAACCCCACCCATTGGGAAGCTGAGGCAGGAGAATCGCTACAGGTGTGAGGGCATCCTGGGCTACATAGAGTTCAAAGCCAGCCTGAACTAGCAAGCGCCTGTGTCAGTCAACCAACCATAAGGTAAAATAAAATAAAATATAAAGCAATAAATTGTAAAGCTTTGGGTTGATGGCTTTGAAGCTCCTGGGCCTCCGATACACAGTGTTCTTGCAGTATGAATAGGAAGGTATTAGGAGACTGGCTCTCCCACCCAAGGCAGCGGAGCTGCTGGTCCACTCATGGGAGCTTAGTGATGCAGCAGCTCTGGTCCTAAGCTGTGATGCTCCTATGATCTTAGCACTGGACCTTACGTTGTCCTCGCTTGTGAAGACTGACTGCCCTGACCTCTTCTTTTTTGCCTCCTGCTCCCTTCTTTGCATGCTTTCCAGACCCTTGGAGAGTCTCCTCCTGTAACCATCGTCTTGCATATTTTGCACAGTCGAGGGCAGGGTCTTAGGGAACTGAAGGACAGCATGTAAAGGCACGTCTGTTTTCACCTGCAGCCCACCCTGGGACACCTTGAGTCCAAGCCCAGCAGCAAGTCCAACATGCTGCGGGGCCGCAACTCTGCCACCTCGGCTGATGAGCAGCCCCATATTGGGAACTACCGGCTCCTCAAGACCATTGGCAAGGGTAACTTCGCCAAGGTGAAGTTGGCCAGGCACATTCTGACTGGGAAAGAGGTGAGCACTGGGCTTGGGGGCTTGGCAGCAGCTCCTGCCATGTTGGCATTCTAGCAGGGAGTGGAGAGACTGCCACTACAGTCAACCTCTTGTTTCTCAGACCAAAATTAGATAGGACAGAGCACTAAAACTGTGAGGCAGATATGGTGGTGCTACCTGTTATCTCAGCTACTCAGGAGGTTGAGGCAGGAGGATTGCCCAGTTTGGGCAATTTAGCAAGATCTTGTCCAAAGTTTAAAAATAAACAAAAAAAGGCTGGGGCAGGACATGATGATACACATCTGTAATCCCAGCACTGGAAATGCTGAGGCAGGAGAATCGCTGCAAGCTTGAGGCCAGCTTGGGCTACATTGTGAGACCTTGTCTCAAAAAGTAAATGAGGGGCCAGGGGGATTAGCTCAGTGGCATGAGTGCCTGCTGACAAACTCAAGGTTGTGAATTCAATCCCTGGTACCTAAATAAATAAATAAATAAATAAAATAATAAATAAAGCTGGGGATGTAACTTGGTAATCCCTAGACTCAGTCCCCAGTATGGTACTGGAGTGGGGGCTGAGGGATGGAAAAGAGTATGATATAGAAAGGAGAAAATAGGGAAATGTCCTGGATTTAGCCTGATTAGAATGATCTTGGGCTGTTTTTGTCTTGTGTTTAGGTAGCTGTGAAGATCATTGACAAGACTCAACTGAACTCTTCCAGCCTTCAGAAAGTAAGCACCAGTACATCTTGTCCTGTTCTCAGCTTCTCTCGGGGCTTCATGAGCTGCTGAGCCCACCTGGTCGTTCCACTGTGCCTACCACCCCCAAGGGTCTGGCTGCATCCCTGTGGACTCCCTGAGTGGTCTTCCATCACAGATACTGGCTCTTTCGAAGTCTGTCTGCCTTTTTCCACCTACTTGGTCTGTCTGACTTACCTGCGTCTTATCATCTGGCCTTTGGCCAGCCTTATAGAGCAGCTCAAGTTTATAGCATTACTAGAAACACATGTAACTAACCCAAGACCTGGACTGACCTCTATTTCCAGAAATAGGAGCTCTGGAAATAGAGATGAGGAGGGAACCTGCCACTGGTTCTGTCCAGCTCCCTTTCGGAGTGACTATGGAAGAATGTTTTGTCTCCAGTGTGCACATTAATGATAGGTCCTTCTAGCTGTCCTTCTCACTTCTAGGTTCTCTAGATGTCACAGTCGTTTGCACACAATTTGCTAGGCAAGGTTGAACTTTGCTTTCCCCCTGGTTTTGTTTTGTTTTTCTTTTTGGTACCAGGGATTGAACTCATGACCTTGCAATTGCCAGGTAGGCGCTGAGCTAAACCCCCAGCCCTCCTGCTTGTTTAGCAGTGGGAAACTAAATTCTTTCTTAACAAATAAAGCAATCCCAAAGCAAGAGCACAGACTCTGTGCCCAAAAAAGTTTGGTATGAACAGGAAAAGAAAGGGAGACTCACTTGCAGAAGGAGGGGCAGTCTGCTAGTGGCTAGTTGTTCTGGAACTAGAAACTCTCTGCGTCTGTCCCCATCTTGGGATCCAGCAGTTAGGAGAGAGAGGAGGCCCCTGGATAAGTCCGAAAGAGCTGCCTATTCAGGTACAGCAGATCCAGGTCCTCCTACTCCTCTCTCATTTTCTGACAAAGACCTCGTTCTTTGCATCTTACAGCCAATGGAATTTGTCTCTTCGTAAGCACATGGTGGTATTTGAGGGATAGGGCAGGGCTCCATGTTAGGGCAGTGATATCATTAGGAGGCTTAGGACTGGGGCAGGGCTAAGGGTGGTTACACGGGGAGGTGCTCCTGGAATTAGAACAAGTGGAGTGCATTCCCCAGACCTTGACAGCTAGAACAAAAGTGTCCCCTTTTAAAAAAAAAAAAAACTCTTAGGCTCTTAGGGGTCTTAGGTTCAGTACTGTACACCTGAAATCCCAGCTACTAAGGAGGCAGAGACAGAAGGATTTTAAATTCTAGGCCAGCCTGGGCAAGACCCTGTCTCAAAATTTTAAGAGCTAGGGATATAACATTGCAGTCACCACTAGGGCCTCCCTGCTTATAGCTTTGTAGGAGGAAAGCTACAGCCTCACAAATGTCAAAGCAAATATGTGTGGACTTTTGGTCTTTGGCACATTCTAGGTGCATTCTAGCTTACCATTATATTCATCGTCAGTCTTGGCCAAATCATTTCATACCCTGCCTCTTTCTTCCTAGTACTTCTTGAGTGGCCAGAAGGTGCCAGCAGACATATACTGCTGTTCTATTTTGACATACAACCATATCAAAGACCAGTCTAATTATGGCCAAATTATGGTCTTTACAGTGATTCCCCCTAATGGACAAATGTTGAAGAAGCCAGTCTCTTTCAGGGTCTAGGTGAGCCTGGAAAACTGTTCTCTCCCGGGAGAATGTCACTGACTAGGCCAGATTCAGTGTTGCCCCCCGTTCCTGGCCCTGCAGTGATGAGGGGCTGGGCATGTCGTGAGGCCTTGGATTCTATTCCCAGCTCACACTCTGTGTGTGTGTGTGTGTGTGTGTGTGTGTGTGTGTGTGTGTGTGTACGTATACATACATAGTGAGTTCAAGACCAGCCTGAATTATATAGTGTGAGACCCTGTCTCAAAAACCAAAAAATTATTTTCACTATATTTAAATTGTATCCTGATTTAGGGCTCACCCCCACTCAAAAAAAGAATAAAACAAAACAACAACAAAATAACCAGCCAGTTCTGTTCTTCCTACAAGTGATGAGACCTAGAAGTTACAAAACCCCCATCTCCAGTTCTCTGGCCCCCGCAGGAGGGAAGGAGTTCATTTCTGTCATCTTTCTTTATGGAAATGTATGGTTTGGAGCCCCGATTTTGTTTCACAAAGAGCGTGAGTGTGTGGAGGTGGATTTGATTAAAATTGGCATCAGCTATATATAGGAGTGGCTTCTTCTGTCACCACCCTGGAAGGCCAGGAGAGCGAGGCCTCTATCCCAGGCCCTCTGACTTGGGGAAGTCAGAAAGTGATGGGTGCCCCTTCAGCCCCTCCTGTCGCCCCTCCTTAGACCCTGCTGGTGTGTGTTTGGTCACTGAACTGGGGAAGAAACTTAGATGCTGAATATCCACATCCATAGCCTCACACTCGCTGCTGCAGCGGCTCCTGGCCAGAACCCTACCCTTGTTAAGGCTGACTTCTGGTAGATGGGAAAGAGGAATCGACTGGCTCCTTTGTTGGTGAAGCAACCTGGGGTGGAAAGTCAGCAGAACCCATCTCTCTTCCAGCTCTACCCACCTTTTGGTACTGGGAATTGAACTCAGGACCTTGTACTTGCCAGGCAGGCCCTTTTACCACTGAGCTGTATCCCTGGCCCCTAGCTTGCCTTTTTGCTCTGTCTCTCCACTGCCTTGTAGCTGGGGGAGGACCACAATGAACTGGATAACTGCCCTGTTTCTCATCTCTGCCTGGATTGGGGTTTTGTTTCTTCTTTTAAAAAGTACTAGCAAAGGCTCTGTTTGGAGGGACATGAGGGGAACAAGTTCAACAAGCGTGACCACTGGTGTTTTCTTTTCCAGTTATTTCGTGAAGTCAGGATAATGAAGGTTCTGAACCATCCCAATATAGGTGAGATGCAGTTGCTACTCCTTCATTCCTTCCCCACAGCAGGGCTCCCAAGTGACAGCATATAGTTCTCCCCAACTCATGCCTTCTGGAATCTGCAGTCCTTGAGGGTGTCAAGGATGCCTCCGAGGAGGCTTGGCTCAAAGTCCACCTCCACCCTAGCATGCTGGGCTGCCTTTGGTAGCTGTCTGGTATGAGAGAGAGGAGCCCAAGGGCAGGAGGAACATGAATGTGGGAACACTTGTCATTAGAACGCCCTGGACATGTCGTGCTGGGTGTATGGCCCCTACTTCCCATCTGATTCGTGGCTTGGCTTTCTCTCTTGTAGTCAAGTTATTCGAGGTGATTGAGACTGAGAAGACACTCTACCTTGTCATGGAATATGCCAGTGGTGGTAGGTGTGAAATGCCTCTTCCTGTTGTACCACCGCTCTCCTCTACTCCCACCGGCTCTGACTGTGCTCTCACCTATCTTTTGCAGGAGAGGTATTTGATTACTTAGTGGCTCATGGCAGGATGAAAGAAAAAGAGGCTCGAGCCAAATTTCGACAGGTGGGTATACCTCCCTCCACAGGGTATGGGCTAACCTCTGCCTTCTGGGGTTCAGTATACAAGAGAAGCTGCCCATCTCTGAGTGTCCTCAGCAGGGTACGTTGGGGTCTGTCTCTCTGTGGCAGCTTAGATACAGTTCATGAGATTACAGCTCCATGGTGTTCCCATGGCCAACCCTTCTTCCTTCCTTTCAGATAGTATCTGCTGTCCAGTATTGTCACCAGAAGTTTATTGTTCATAGAGACCTAAAGGTGAGGCATGTTCTTAACTCCTGTGTCCTTGAGTAGGGTTGGGTGCTCCCCTATATCCTGCATAATGTAGCCATCAGTAGCCTTCAGGGCACTCTTACCTTTCATTTCTTTCATGATGAACAGGAAGCCTTTAGGAATGCTCCTGATAGAGGTCTTACACCTGGACTCAGGCTCCCCTTGCAGCAACCGATAGGGACACCTCTGCCTTTTCCATGCTTCTGGGCATGGCAGGAGCTTGCAGACTTCCCTGGCCCTTCAGGAGGTGTGGCAGCTGACTGAAGGAAGAATGTAATTGTTCTACATCTGTAGCACAGTGCTTTATGTGCACATCTACACACCTGACCGTCACCAAGCTACTTCAGTTAGAGACTGCCTGTGCATCTCCTGTCCTCCAAGTCCTTGCAGACACCACCAGGAAACTGGGGCCTGACCCAGAAGCTTGGCTCAGCTCCCAGGGTCTCTAGGCCTGCAGATCCCAGTTCCGTGGCGGCCTGTGGGGGTGGCCTGCGGGTCTTCCTCCTCCTGCCCAGCCTGTTCATGCTGACTAAAGTCCTGCCTTGGAGTTGGTGGAGAAAGTTGTGAGGCTAAGATGACTATGCATTGGGCCGGGGATTTAGCTCAGTGGATTAAGCGCCTGCCTGGCAAGCACGAGGTCGTGAGTTCGATCCCCGGTACCAAAAAAAAAAAAAAAAAAGATGACTATGCATTGGTTCCCCCATTCCCTTTGCTCCTGCCTGCCCAGTGTCTCAGTGCAGCTTACTTGGTTACTTGGTTACTTATGTTTCTTTTGGTTTTTGGTTTGATTTTTTTTTTTTTTTTTAAGATGGTTTTGCTGTGCAGTTCAGGCTGACTTTGAACTCACTATGTAGCCCAGGCTAACCTTGAACTCATGGCACTTCTTCAGCCTCCCACGCCCAGCTATCCTGACATTTTCTATCTTACCCTCCAGGCAGAAAACCTGCTCTTGGATGCTGATATGAACATCAAGATTGCAGACTTTGGATTCAGCAATGAATTCACCTTTGGGAACAAGCTGGATACCTTCTGTGGCAGTCCCCCTTACGCTGCCCCAGAGCTCTTCCAAGGCAAAAAGTATGATGGACCTGAGGTGGACGTGTGGAGCTTAGGAGTCATCCTCTATACCCTGGTCAGCGGATCCTTGCCTTTTGATGGACAGAATCTCAAGGTGGAGTGAAATGCAGGCTTAGATCATTTTATTACTTCTGTTGCCTCGGCCTCCAGTCTTACCCCTGATTTCTCACCTTTACCACCTGTTTATGTATTTTTCCCAAGCTGGAGCTTGAGCAGGGCTGCTCAGGTAGCAGCAGTTAAAAGGTCTTCCATCCCTGGGAATCAGTAGCCTCACTTCTGTCTTGAGAGATAGATAAATGGTTTTGCATTCATCCCTCAAAGTAGTCAGGTTTGCAGGCCTCAGATTGGTCAAGCGAGAGTACATGATTTCATTGCTTCTCTTCTGGCCCAGGTTGGTTACTTTCTACCATATTTCACTTTGTCTATCCAGTCTTGAACTCTCAGAACACTGAATATTAGGTTCTTCTCTTGGCCTTGGGGTGATTTGAATTTTTCAACCACAGGAGCTGCGGGAGCGGGTACTGAGGGGAAAATACCGTATTCCGTTCTACATGTCTACGGACTGTGAAAACCTGCTTAAGAAATTTCTCATTCTTAATCCCAGCAAGAGAGGCACTTTAGAGGTGAGCAGCCTGGAGCCCAGCTGGCTGAAAGTCCTGGGGTTCCCATGGAAACCTCCAAGATGAGTTTCCTCTGCCACTGTCTTTTTCCTTCCCCTTTGCTCCCCAGCAAATTATGAAAGACCGATGGATGAACGTGGGCCACGAAGATGATGAACTGAAGCCTTATGTGGAGCCACTTCCTGACTACAAGGATCCCCGGCGGACAGGTGAGGCTGTGCTGGGCCAGAGGCTAACCTGCCTTGGGGTTAAGACCAGCCTTAACTGTGTGCTCTGTGCAGAGTTGATGGTATCCATGGGCTACACTCGGGAAGAGATCCAGGACTCACTGGTGGGCCAGCGGTACAACGAGGTGATGGCCACCTATCTGCTCCTGGGCTACAAGAGCTCTGAGGTGTGTATTCTCTGCCCCATTCTTTCAGCAGCCCTTCCTGGCTATGGGGAATACCTCAGCTTCTCATACCTGTGGAGGGCAGAGCCCATTTCCAAGTAGATGTGGCCTCTCCCAACCAGCTTGAGCCAGCTGTGGTGTCTGAGCTCTTACTGTGATCTCCCTCAGTGAGCCAGGCAGAAAGATAGGGGACCTGAGCCTCCATGGGAGTGAGTGGAGCTGGCCTGCACTATGTTGACTGTGGGCCTGTGCCATCTGGCTGGCAGCTCTGTGTTGATCTAGATAGATTTGTGTCTGTATCTGGAAGTGTACGCCTCTGGGTTTGTGCTAACTGTCTTAGGTGAAGCTTTGGTCTGTGTTGCCTTTCCTGGTATTCATGTCTGGGTCTGTTTCCATGTGCAGGTCTGGCTGTCCTAGCCATGGCTCTGGAGCCTTGATTTGCCTGTTTGCATTTAGTTCTGTGCCTATGAATGCCCATATGCACTTTGGCGATGGTGGGCTCCCTCTAAGTTCTCACCCTAGCCTGCTTAAGAGGTGTCTGGTGGCTGTTAATATGGGTGGGGTGTCTGTGAGTCTGAATGTGTGTTTGTGTGTCTGAGTGTGTGTATCCTTGTCTAAGGGCAGCTTGTCTGGCTGCGTTGCTTCTGCGCATGACAGGGTCTTTAGGGTGAAGAACAATAGCCTAGATTTGTGTCAGTCTTTTAGGGTAGTGTGACCTGTGAGCCTGGAATGCATGTGTGTTGGGGAAGGGTAGTATATGAGAGTATATATAAGTGTGTCCATCTGGAGGGGTCTCTGTGTGACTCTTTGATACCGTGTTTTCTGTTACTGCAGCTGGAAGGTGATGCTGTCACCCTGAAGCCCCGGCCTTCAGCTGATCTGACTAATAGCAGTGCCCCATCCCCATCCCACAAAGTACAGCGCAGTGTCTCAGCCAACCCCAAGCAGCGACGCTTCAGCGACCAGGGTATGTGGTTTTGGAGAATCACCCCCCGTCCAGAGCCATACAGGCTCTAAGGGCTCTAGGTGACTGCTGAGTTTTACTCCTAGTTCAGCCACTCCTAGTAGCATGGCTGTGGGCAAGTGACAGGCTGCTGCACCTCTGTGTGGGGTTGGAGGGGGCGCTTGTGACAAGAGAGCACCATTCAAGGAGTGGCCCCTCAGCGGGCACCAGCTTTACCCATCTCACCTCTGGCCCCACAGCTGGCCCAGCCATTCCCACCTCTAATTCCTACTCTAAGAAGACTCAGAGTAACAACACAGAAAATAAGCGGCCTGAGGAGGATCGAGAGGTGGGGCGGAAGGCCAGCAGCACTGCCAAAGTGCCTGCCAGCCCCCTACCCGGCCTGGAGAGGAAGAAAACCACTCCTACCCCCTCCACGGTGAGCCATGGCCTCCACCTAGCCCCAGGGTCCTCTGCCCTTCCTATGTGGGGCCCCCCATCTCTAGGCCACTATTTCCTTAATCCAGATGCTGGGCCTCTGGCTGTCACTTTTGCTTAGTGTAGAAAGCCCAGCCTCCTGGATGAAGAACAGAATCTTTTTGAGACAGGGTTTCACTATGCAGTTCAGCCTGACTTCAGACTCACTTTGTGGCTCAGGCTCTCTTTGAACTCACAGAGATTCTCCTGCTTCAGCCTTCCAAGTGCTGGGATTACAGGCATGCACCACCATGCCCAGCCAGAATCCTTTTTTGAACCCACTGCTGTCTGCTTGAAGGGAAGAGGGAGAGGGAAGGTTTTCCCTGGCCTTGGGGAAGAGGTGGACTGGAGAAGAGAGCCTTCCGCTTCCTCTAAAACAGCTCTTACTTCACTCCCTCACAGAACAGCGTCCTCTCCACCAGCACAAACCGAAGCAGGAATTCCCCGCTTTTGGAAAGGGCCAGTCTCGGCCAGCCCTCCATCCAGAACGGCAAAGACAGGTGAGCAGCTGGGCCACCTGCCACACTCCTGTGCCTCCTCTCCCAGCAGGGCGGTCATATCTGTCAGCGTCACAGGCTGCCCCAGCACTGCCCCGCTCCCTGGAGTCTTGTCCTGGCTCTGTTCAGTCTGGCCGTCTGCCTCCCCTGCTCCACGCCATCCCTCCTCCCTGTCCTCTCTGACTACCCCTGCTGTCTGCTGCGGGCGGGACTCCGATGGGCACCTTAGCCACCTTCCTGCTGCTTGGCTGAGGCCAGGCCTGGAGCAGTCTCTTCGAGGTTCCTAAGGCTTCATCTTTGGGGGTCCCAGCTCAGGGCAGAAGCAGTAATGCCCACCTGAGGGGATGCGCATTTGGGGGACTCCAGCTGTGCTCTGAGATCAAAGCTCCCTGTCCTAACAACAGGCTTTTCTGGGGTGTTACATCCTGGCTCTGCCTTCTCTGAGCTTAATGAAAGTTTCCCTGTGGCAACACCCTGCTCTTTGTGTAGAAAAATTCCTAGGAGACCAGTACAACTGGAGGCGGTGGCCGCCTGTCGGCTTTCCAGCTTTCCCTCGTTTCGGTTTGCTTTTCCCAGGTTCCGGCTTACCTTACTGCTTCCTCACCCTGCCCTTTACTTCCCATCTCTCTATCCTCAGCTCTGACCTGCAGCCTGCTGATGCTCCCAGCTCTGGCCCTGGCCCTGCCCTTGCTTCCTAACTACTTAGGCTCCTCCTTCACTCACCCCCTAACCTGGGCCTCTCCGCTGCTTTTGTCTCCTAGCCTAACCATGCCAGGGTCCCGGGCCTCCACGGCTTCTGCTTCCGCCGCAGTCTCTGCGGCCCGGCCCCGCCAGCACCAGAAATCCATGTCGGCCTCCATGCACCCCAACAAGTCCTCTGGGCTGCCCCCCACGGAGAGTAACTGTGAGGTGCCGCGGCCCAGGCAAGTGTGCTGGGGCAGCTGCTGTACCTGCTGCCCTCGGCCTGCCCTCCCCTTCCCCAGCAAGTTCTTCCTGCCCTGGGGGCCTGTTCCCTTCTTGTCATTTTAGCCACAAGAAATGGCTCTGTCCCCTGCAGCTAGGAAGTAGAGGGCACAAAAAATAGCATTGAGGCCCCTCATATCCTTCTCCCTCTCAGAACAGGTATGCAGGAAGCTGTCCTGAAGCTCCAAAGGGAGGCCTTTTTCTTGTGAACCATAGTCATTGAGGGTTGGTCTCCACTGTCCCCTGGAAGGTCCAGGGAGCCGGCTCTCTCCAGCCTGTACTGTTCTCACACACGGGTCCTGCCTTGTCTCCCTCTCCTTTCCCAAACCATCTCTCCCACGTCCACAAGTCTCCTCTGCACCGCTGTCCTTAGTGGTCACACTCATCCTGCTGTGTCCTCCGTGATGCCTGCGTCTTCCCCTAGCATCTCCCCTCCCCACCCCCTCCATAGAGCCAGCGCTCGGTTATGTGATGGTTCCCTGCATCTGACATGTTCCCTCGCCCCCACCTCTTTTCCCACAGCACAGCCCCTCAGCGTGTCCCTGTTGCCTCCCCCTCTGCCCACAACATCAGCAGTGGTGGAGCCCCAGAACGAACTAATTTCCCCCGGGGTGTGTCCAGTCGAAGCACCTTCCACGCTGGGCAGCTCCGACAGGTGCGGGACCAGCAGAATTTGCCCTACGGTGTGACCCCAGCCTCTCCCTCTGGCCACAGCCAGGGTCGGCGGGGTGCCTCTGGGAGCATCTTCAGCAAGTTCACCTCCAAATTTGTCCGCAGGTGAGTAGGGGCCTTGTCATGGTAGAGAGGCAGGGACCAGGCCTTTCTGTTTACCTGGGTGGTGGGATAAGGTGACCAGAACCGGGATTGGGTCCTAGGGTTAGAAGAGGCCTCAGGAAGCCTAAGAATTGGGTCACTGTCAACACCTTATGTGTCCAAGGCCCATCCTTCTAGGCCCATCCTCAGAGGCACCCCTTATTCCCTGGCCCCAAGCAGATGGGCTATGCCGCCTCCTCTCTCGGGGAGTGTGAACTCAGATGCTAAAATAAAAGCCCCCCTTTTCTCTCCTGGGTTCCCATGGAAACTTATATTTGGTTACGCAGCTGCAAAGTCATGAGGCATGAGCCAGGCTGGGCTGACAAGCAGAATTTTTCCTGGTCTCTTGTCTTGCCCTCTTTGACCTCCTTTCTGCCCACAGTGGTCGCTCAGCAGCTCAGCAGCGCTACTGCTCTTGCGCCTCCCTGTAGATGTGGGTGGGGCTCTGAGGCTGCTGGAGGGTGCTGTCTGTCACCTCCCTCCTCGCCTCTCCCCATCCCGGAGTCACAGCCCAAGAGGCAGCAGGGGCTTTGGGAGAGCAGGTCTCTTGGCCCTTCTGTGTCACGCCAGAGCCACTGACTGTCCACACTGTGTGGGCAGCTTTGAGGACTGCTCAGAGGGTGGGAGCAGACCTGAACAACAGGACTCTAGTCTCGCTGAGCGGCTTCCAAAACTGGGTGACCCTTGAACCTGGGGAGCCCACTCCCTACCTGCTTATCCACATATTGTCTTGTTGGGTTTTTTTTATTTCTTTTTTTATTTTGTCTTTTTTTTGTTTGTTTTTTTTTTAGAAATCTGTCTTTCAGGTTTGCCAGAAGGTAGGCGTTGAGCCCGCTGTGTGTGTGTGTGTATGTGCGTGTCTGTCCGTGTCCGTGTCCTGCCTCCAACACTAACACCCCTTTCAGGCTCTTGTGCCCTCTCCATCTGCTGACCTGGTCTGTGTGGCCTTCCTCTCCACCATCTTAAAGGGATGAAGACCACTCGGGGCAGACCTTTAGACAGTCTGGGCTCAGAACACTTTGGGCCCCTCAGGGCAAATGGTTTTGAACTTAAGGGGCCTTCCTTGGGTGGGGGTGCACCCGTCCTCCAGCTAAAGGAGACCTTTTTAGGGACTCTCCCTTTAAGATTGTCTCCCCTCACCTGCCCAGGGCTCTGGACACTGGCACTAGGCTCCTTTTCTGGCCCTTCGCCTCTCGTGTGCATGTGCTACTAGGAGGCCCATGGGGGTTAAAAGTGCATATGGGATGGTCTCACTTGGGGTCCCCTGGGCTTGCTGAGCTTGGGACTTTGTGACCTCTTCCCCCTGGCCTGTGGGATGGCAGGACTTTGGAGGCACTGCAGGGACATTGGGTCCCTAGGCTAAAGTGTGACTCTTCTAGGCCCAGGAGCCTTTGCCTCATGAATGGGACACAGCACCCCCTTCTGGCAGCTCCTGCGGAACCAGCCCAGCCCACCTTGGCCCAGCAGCCTGCTCCAGCAGCATCTGGATGAGTCACGTTCCTCCTCCAGGATGCTTCCTCCGCATATGGCTTGTGCCTACCAAAGAGCCAAAAGCTGGATAATTCCCTAGGCCCTGGCAGAACCTTGGGAGAGCCTCACACTCCCTGAGCCTTCTCCCTCCTGGGCTAGCTCCTGGCTCTTTCGGCCCTGGCCTTGTCTGCCTCTCTGCAGGCCTGGCTGGGCCAAATACCAAGCCACACCAAGGGCCAGGTTGGGAACACAGGTTGCCAGACAGGCACACTGGTGTCCCAGTTAAGGGGAAAACTGGCCAGATGAGGTCTTCAGGGCTCCCAACCCCTGCTCTTCCCCCAGCTCACTGCATGGCTGGTGGGGCCTGCTCTGCAGAGCGGGGAGGAGCGGCCAAGGCTCCTTCTCTTGTACAGCCAGGCCCTGAATGCAGAGCGCTTGTTGGCATCCATGTGTCTGTGTGTCTTTGTGTCCTTCTCTACGTGCTGCTGCTGCTCTCCCTTCTTACATCTCTCCCTCCCTCTGCAGTCCCCAGTTTCCCAGCTCCAGGCACCCATCTTCTGGGCAGGAGCTGGAGAAGCCGCTCAGCGGGGCCAGACCTCGTCCCCATCTGCCACCCCCAGGCATGTGCCTGGCCCCGGCCCTCTCCTGTAGGAGCAGTGGGCCTGGCAGGCCTGGGGTAGGGGAGTCATAAATGCAGGGAGCAACTTTCCAGTTTGGCTACAGATGCCCAGAGCAAGGTGTCCACCATGCAACTCCAGTTTTCCGCACCCTGGGCCTCCTGAGAGGCTTCTGTGTCTTCCAGCCCACCCCACCACCCTGTGGAGACCCTGAAATCTCATTCCAGAGGCCTTCCCTCTGAGCCCTGGTGCAGCATAGAAAGGACCCACACCCAGCCTCCCCATTAGAGAGAGGAGCCTGGCTGTGGGCTAGAGAAGGCACTGCTTGCTGGGCTGTGATGGGGTCTGCGTCCACACAGCCGCCCCCTCCCCCTGTAGTGGGAGTGTGGGGAGGGACAGGCTCCCTGTTGCAAGGGAGGATTGAGCTGCCAAATGAGGTGCTGCAGGGCCATACTGGCCTGCAGGAGACAGGCAAGTGGCCTTTGGGTTTGGGTCCTGCCCACCCACTGGTGGCACCTCCCCAGACCCACCCTCACCTGGGTCTGTGGCGGCGGAAGGAGCGAGGGATCCCAGCACTAAACTCTCCCTCGCTCTGTTTTTTGAGGAACCTGAATGAACCTGAAAGCAAAGACCGAGTGGAGCCGCTCAGGTGAGAGGGCTGGAGCCAGCACTGGCCCTGCCCAACCCACCGGGCGAGCCACAAGCCGCCTACTCCTCTCCTCCTCCTGTCACTCAGCTGGTCCTCCCTCCGGTGGTTCTGCCTGCCCCACCCTGCTGGGGCCTCCCTTGCCTCAGAGAATCACCCTTTCCCAAACCAGGGCAGTAGACCTGGGCCATCCCTCAGGTGCTAGACACCCCGGAGGGTGGAGCCCTGGGTCAGGTGGTAGGGCCCACTGGTTCCTGCCCCATGGCTGCCGCCTCTCCTCTCTGTGCCTGGGCTGCTTTCTGGAGGGACAGCGCTCGCTGGGTGTGGGTGAATGCCTTTGTTTCTCGCCTGACTCTCCCCTCTTCAAAGAAAATCATCATGGCATGGAGCTCTCACCCTTCCCCCGCCCCTGCTGGCTCTCCCATCCGGAGAATGGAGAACAAGGGCCTGGCTGGGCTCACACTGCTCCCCCTTCCAGCTCCATGCTCTGCTTCCGCTCACTCTCCTCGCTGGCCTCAGGGTCTGTCCGCCAGGGTGGCGCCCAGGTGGGTGAGGTGCCCGTGCCCGCTGCCTGACGTACCCCCTGCCCTCTCCACAGACCTCACGTGGTGGGCAGCGGAGGCAACGACAAAGACAAAGAAGAATTTCGGGAGGCCAAGCCGCGCTCGCTGCGCTTTACGTGGAGTATGAAGACCACGAGCTCCATGGAGCCCAACGAGATGATGCGGGAGATCCGCAAGGTGCTGGATGCGAACAGCTGTCAGAGCGAGCTTCATGAGAAGTACATGCTGCTGTGCATGCATGGCACGCCGGGCCACGAGAACTTCGTGCAGTGGGAGATGGAGGTGTGCAAACTGCCACGGCTCTCACTCAACGGGGTCCGGTTTAAGCGGATATCAGGCACCTCCATGGCCTTCAAGAACATAGCCTCGAAAATAGCCAACGAGCTCAAGCTTTAACAGGCCGCCGGCCCGGGGGCGCCCGTGGTGGGCCAGCTGGACTCGCTGCCGAGGCTGGCCGCAGCGCCGCCACCCAGGCGAGACTGCAGCGATGGATTAGTGTGTCTCCCCTGCTGGCACTTGTCCCCTCCCTGGCCCTTCTCCTTTTTTCTCCCACGTTTGTGGAGGACAGGAGATGGCCGTCTTCCCACCTCACATTCACCCTGGCCCAGAAAGTCCCCCTTCCCCTCTCTCCCACAGGAGGCAAAGGAAGGGGAGGGGGCAAGGGGGGGGCAGGGCTCCCCCTCGGTACAGCGGTTGCACAGAGTATTTCGCCTAAACCAAGAAATTTTTTATTACCAAAAAGAAAAAAGAAAAAAAAAATCCCAGCGGCCACCTTTCCTCCCTGCCCCATTGGGACAGACGAGACTGGATCTGTGGGGTTTCCCGGGAGGGTGGCTCAGGGCTGGAACACTCTCAGGCAAGAGTGGTGGAGTTCCCTGGCAGGCCCTCCGCCAGGCCCACTTCGGGCTTCTCCCCTCTCCTCCCCTTCTTCCCCTCCCAGCAAACCACCAGAGGTGGCCTTCCCCTGCCCCCAGGTCCCTGGGCTGCGGGCCTGGGGCCAGGGGCCAGGTGGGGGTGCTGTGCAGCCCTGGGGAGGGTGGGGCTGCAGCGGGGCCCTGGCCTCCCTCACACTGTATCCCTGCCCTCCCTTCCCCAGAGCTGGGCATTTCCTTCCACAAGCTGCTGTGGGGACCTTTATTCCCCTCCTCAAGTCTGTGCCATCTTCTCCTGACCCTCCCGCCCGCGGGAAGGGCCAATCGGGGCTGGGGAGAGGGGGCTGCAGGGCACATGGGCTCCTCGGCTCGGGGCGCAGGGGCTGCGGTCACCGACCAGGATGCTGGGTCGGCACCCTCTGCTCCGCTCGGCTCCGTTCCGGTCCCAGGAGAGCCTTTGTCTGAACGCACAGGCCCCTTGCCGGCCCTCCTCCCTGCCGCTTCCCCTTCGTTGGCATTAATCTGGGCACCAGCTCGCTCCATAGCAGTGACTTCCCACACCACTCTCATCTCTCGGCCTTGCCTTTTCTTCCTGACGCTGTCGCCCCTCCTCTCAGGAGACTGCCCAGGGCCTCAAGGCCACCTGGCGGAAGGCTGGATTGGGCGGCAGGGCCGGGAGCGTCTGCCTCCCACAGGGTGGGGGACAGATGGACGAAGTGACTCCCCGCTTGCTAACCTCGAGGCTAGTGTGGGAGTGGGTGGCTATGGGCGCTTGACTGGTGGCGGCCACTGCATCCCTTAATTTATTTCTCTGTTTCAGTTTTTGAGAAATTGGGGGAGGGGGTCCTACAGAGAGGCAGCCCCTGCCCTCACTTGAGTTGTACATTTTTTTGTGATGGGTTTTATTTTTTATTTTATTATTTTATTATTTTTTTTTTTTGATTTATGATGACTCCACCCCTGTTCACCACCCCCAGTCCCAGGCCAGGCTTAGTGACAAGTGGAGCCCTTGGGTCCCAGGAAGGGGCCCACACCAACCTCAGCCCTTCTGCTCCCTGCTCCAGCTGTGGCTCCGGCTCAGACCAAGGGCTCCCCCTCTCCCCCTCCCCGCCCCAAGGGACGGCCTGGGTGCTCTGAGGGGACCAGGACCACACGCTTGGCTCTTGAAGGGGGTGGAGGCCAGGGGCACCCAGCAAGGTGGCCCCTCCCCACCTAGCGCCCCCCCCCACCCTGCACTTAGTTTCTCCTCTGGATCAAACACGTAATAAAGAGAATGTTTGGAATCTGAGCTGTGGCCTCCTGCTTCTCCAGTCTCACCAAGACCCGGTCCCCTCAGGCAAGGTGTGGAGTGGCCTGGCCTGCCTTCCCTTCCTTGCGCTGGGGCCTGGAAAGGCCAGAACAGAGAGAACTGGGCAAGCCTAAGAGGTTGCATTTGTTTATTTTTTAAAAATGTTGAAAAATAGACCCACGTCTATAAAGTCCCCAGCCCCGCTTCCTTGCAGTGTGGGGAGGCAGGCAGGTAGGCAGCCTCAGGTCCCCAGCATGCACCTGGCCCTGAGGACAGGCTTCCTGCCACCTCCCCCAGCCCTCCCTCTTCACCCAGTCTTATTGCTAAAAGGAGGGGACCAAGGACAGCCAACACCCCAAGAGTCCTCCTTCCAGCCCCACACTAGGGTCACTACCTCCTACACACAGAGGGCAAGCCCAAAGGCTGAGCCCACACAGATAGGGAGGCAGCCATTCCTTCCTGGCCCCCTTAGGCCCAGGCCCCCGCAGCACACGCACTGCCATCCCCAGGCCGGGCACCCCCCAGGTCCAGCCGTGCTGACCTGCAGCTCTGGGTCTTTAAAAGACCTATAGTGAGCCCTTGTGGCTTCTGTCCTCAGTGAGAATGGAGGCTAACCCCCAGAGCATTTAGCAGAGAGGCTGGGGAGCCCCTGTGTGGTGCAGGAGCCCAGGGCTCAGAGCGAGGGTGCGGGAGGCTCCAGAGAGGCTCCGATCAGGGTGGGTGGGGGCTGAGGGCCTGGCCGAGCGCTGTGGCGGGAGGCAGCCAGGGCTGGGCGGATGAGAGGTGGTGGGGGCTGGTTGGGGGCCAGCCGTGGCTGCAGGAAGCGGCCCTGCTGCAGTGGGGGCGGCTGGCGAAGCAGGGTAGGTGCAGTGGGCAGAGGTGGCCTCAGCAGTGGGGGCGGCTGAGACAGTGAGGTGGGCAGCGGAGGGGGTGGGGGTGCAGGGGGCACCGATCGAGGCACGGAGGTTGAGACGGAGGTGATCTGGACCTGAAAAGTGAAACAGTGAAACAGTGGGTGCCTGGGTATCCTCAGGCCTTCGGGGTGCCTCCCCCTCA
Organism: Dolichotis patagonum; assembly: GCA_004027295.1. Classification (NCBI taxonomy): domain Eukaryota; kingdom Metazoa; phylum Chordata; class Mammalia; order Rodentia; family Caviidae; genus Dolichotis; species Dolichotis patagonum. Next base: position 11,564 of record PVJX010012074.1, on the reverse strand, counting down.
GAGGGTTTTGCTCACTCCTCACCTCGTCATCTTCTTCTAGGGCTGGGGCTGGCAAGGAAGCTCCTCTCCTAGCCTCCTCCATGGGGACTGGGGCTCCGGGGCCCCCATCCTGCTCAGCCTCCCATTCCTGCAGCACCTCCTCTAAGTTGAAGCGGCGACGGTAGCTCACAAAGAATGTCTTCACCTGGGTCAGAGTCTTGTTCCCAATCACCTCTGCAATAGCCCCAAAGTCTTTGCCATATCTACGGATGGCTGCAAGGGTCAAAAGGGCATCAGAGTGTGAATGTCCCTCAGAGCTAGTTACTTCCCTGACCCTCTCCCTCTACCTTCTGCTCCTTGGAAGGGGCAGAGACACTCCAGGGGTCCTCTATTCTCTCCTGTGGTCTGACCTACCTTGCACAGCCAAAAGCTGCTCATCTGTGGTCCAGCGGGAGTTGAACTTGGTGTTGGCCTAAAGAGCAAGAAATACAAATAACTTTTAGACTTGGAAATGCGGCCAGAGGCCTGAGCAGAAGGCCAGCCTGGGCTACACAGTGAGTTCAAGGCCAACCTGGACTCCACAGTGAGACGTCGTCTCAAGAAACCAAAAAAATAAAAAAAGAAAATTAAAAAAAAAAATAGCTGTCTGGCAAAAAAAGCACCTGTCCGGCAATTGCGAGGTCATGAGTTCGACCCCCGGTGCCAGGCAGGCACTTATGCCGCTGGGTTATATCCCCAGCCTTAAAAACAAGTATATGGAAACAGAAGCCTAGATCCCCAACCCACTTCTGCACCCAAACCTACAGACCAGCCTTACCTCAGGGGGGCGCAGTGGGTCTATGCCACCCTCCAGGGCTTGCCGGAGGCTGCTGTTCGTCTGCTTCATGCTCTGCACCTGGGGACACCAAGGAGGGAGAATCACCTTCCAGCCCTGGGCGCCCTTTCCCCTAACAGAGCTCTCTCACACCACCATCCAGTTCATTCCTCCAACACAGCCGCTCGGTAGGTAGGGGAGACGCTGTGGTCCATCCTCCCTGTTCAAAAACCACTTTTTTAAAAGAAGAGCCAGAAAAGAACACCAGCCCTAAAGGTGGGGCCAGAACAGGCTTGTCACCTGTATCCGCTCCCTGACTACTCAAAACACTCTCCTAGAAGCTGACGGCCCACACTGCACAACCCCTCTTGTCTGGGGCACCCACCTGGCGCTTAAGAGAGATGAGCTGGGAGTCAAGACCTCGAAGTGTGAGGTTGGCAAGGTCCGGGCTTCCTGACACCGCAGTGAGGCCCTCCGGGCTCAGGTACATGCCCTTGGGTGGGCGTCGACGAGTTCGCAGCGGGTGGTGGCGATACTGAGACACCTGGACCTCTTTCTTCCCTGGGCCTGGGCGTGCATTTAGGGGCCGAGAGGGCAGAGGCTGCACGAAAGGAGGGAGGGGGTGGATGGTGCCAGCCCGAGGACAGGCAGCTGCGCAGGTACAGCCAGCGCCACCCAGCACCTCACCTCTTTCTTGGGGTCTCCGGCATCGGGCTCTCCCTCACTCACCGCTCCTCGCCCCTCTTCAAGCTCATCGCTGCTGACACAGGGGCCAGGGAGGGAATGAGGCAAGGACAGGCTAGGAACACTGCCTGTCCCCACCCGGCCCTGGCCTGTGCCCCTACCTGTCCTCCTTGTCCTTGCGGCCACCCAGGCGCCGTGCCTGCCTGTCCATCACACTGGTCCGGCTGCGGGTCTTCTTCCACGAGTAGTAATACTTCACCAGGCTGGGAATCAGCTTGTCTGGCAGCTAGGGAGGCAACGGCAGGGTCACAGGGGCCCACCCAAGACTCCAAGTCCCTGGCAGCTGGCAGGACAGAGGGGCTGAGGAGCTCTGGGGGGCTGCACCAGGGGCCTCACCATCTGCTGGATCCGCTGGAAGCACTTGCCGTGGAAGCCGAAGGCCTGCTCGAACAGCACCTTGTCTTCCACGGTCCACTCGTCAGGGAAAGGGGTGAAGTTTGCCAGGTCGGCCAGGGACTTCTCCACGTCGTGCTTATGCCAGAGAAGCATGCCCAGTGCCTGGCCGGGCACAGCAGGCAGCTCAGGCTCTGCCAGCCCAGCACCATCCCAGCCCTGCCCCCAAGCGCCCACTCGGCCTCAACTCACCTGCTCAATGTTGTAGCCATGCTTCTCCTTGGCCATGGCAATGTACTTATCAACTGCAGGGGGAGGAGCGAGTCTTGGACAGGGGGTTAGGGCTCCTAACCCAGACCTTCCACAGTGGTAACCCCCGGGGGCAAAGCCCTGACCCTCAGCCCTTCCTTCCTATTTTTTTTTAAGAGTAGGAAAATTTATTGGAAAAAAGGAATAGCGAATAGGACTGGGGACTAGCTCCTCAGAGACAAGAGGGTTCCTGAATGGGTTGCCTCTTTATTTACTTTTTTTGGTGGGGGGGGGTCTTTGAAAGACAGGGTCTCACTATGCAGTTCAGGCTGGCCTTGGCTCACTTTGTAGCCCAGGCTGGTCTTGAACTTACAACAATCCTCCTGCCTCAGCCTCCCGGAGTGCAGGGATTACAGACGTGCACCACCACACCTGGCTTCCTCCTATTTATTTTTTAAAGACAGGGTCTCACCAAGTTGCCCAGGCTGTTCTCAAACTCCTAGGTTTAAAGGTTCCCCCTTCCTCCGCCTCCCAAGTAGCTAGCAAGACAGGTGTGTACTTCTGAGAAGGGCTGGTCTAGGGAGGAGAGGAAGCCAAGCCCCCACCCCCAGGGCCGAGTCCGCCCACTCACGCTTGGCGTCGGACACACAGTGGTTGGGCGACCACACCAGCATCCCCTTCAGTTCCTTGTTACTGTAGCGCGCAGGGCTCTCTGAAGGCCAAACAGGGTGAGGGGAGAACTCAGACCAGGCTGGAGGCGCCAGCCTGGACCCAAGGCCGGAGGGCAGCAGAGGAGTGGGGCTTGAGAGGTGAAGCCCAAAAGGGAAGGAGGGGCAGAGACCCAGACAGGAAGATACAGTAGGAAAAGTAACCCTGCTACGACCATGAGGCCACCCACCTCGCCCGCCCGCCTGTCCTTAAGCAGGAGCCGGCCAAGGGCTCCCCAGGTGCGGCTGCAGGCCAAGCCATCGGCCTCCACCCCTCCCTTCACGCCTGTGCTGCCACTCACCAGGCTTGCACTCTGGAATTACGGCCTGGTAATTGGTTCCAACGCGGATCATGCTGTCTGCGGAGCCAGGAGACAGTCAGGACTCCAGCGAGGGAGGGAGGCCAGGGGGATGGCGGGTGGCCTGGCCTTCTCCCTCTTGACCGACCACCCGGGGCCCCCACCTTCCACGAGGCTCACTTTCACCCATCTTCCCTGTTCACCCTCTGCCCCAGGGGGACTGAAGCGGGAGCGACCCTGTCTGGTCGTGACCGGGGCACGGGGGCGGGGGTGACAGGAGGACAGTTTTGAAACCCAAGCCAAAGCAGAGCGCTTTGTTCTGGCTGAGGGTGAGGGCGCAGAGGGCAGCCCCTAGACCTGGACCACAGTCCGCGGGGAACCCTGCTGGGCTCCTCCCCACCACAGGAGTCTCTGGCTCCCTGTGGAGATGGGTTTTCAGCCCTTGTCCTCGCCAGACCTCAGTCCCCTGAAGCTGGCAAGGTATGCGGGACTCAGTCTGAAAAGCAGACACGCCTAGGTCCCTCTGCGACCAGGGACAGGGCGGGGGCGGGCAGGACCGCCCCCACCGCAGCACGGGGCCCAGGGGGTGGCCCCAGGGTCGAAGGAGCAGCGAGGCAAAGACTGCGATCCAGGACGGGCAGGAACCATCAGGGTAAGAGGCCCACGGTCTACGGCTCTTCCCCGCCCCACGCCGCGACCCGGGCCGGCGCGCCCCCAACCCCCGACCGCCGGGCTCACCGTGCGAGTGCTCCTCCTCGCTGCTGTCATCCTCGGAGGGCGGCTGGCCGCCGTTGGGCGCCGTCTTGGCCCGGCTGCGGGACAGGATCCCGGAGCCCGCACTCGGCTTCTCCATCACCGCGGGCATTACCCTGCCCGGCAGCCCCGGGGGCGCGCGGGGGCCCGCGGAGAGCGACGGCGGAGTCCGCGTTCGCCTCGACTGCCTTCCCCGGCCCGACCTGGAGAGGTCGCCACTGAGGCTACCAGAGGCCGGAGGTCAGCGTGGCTGGGGTCTGGCGAGGCTGAAGCCCGGAGGGCAGCCCCCGCGCTCCCCGCCACCCTCCCGGGCAAGGGCGTCGGAAAAGTTTGTGCAGAAGTGGGGTACGCGGGGGATGAGCGCGAGGTCCAGCGTGGCTGGGGCAGGCGCGTTCTGTGCGACCCTCGGGCTCGGGGCTCCCCCGGAGAAGTGGGGGGGCCTCTTGCCCTCGGGGCGCCCAGGAGCCTCGCCGCCCGCGTGCCCACGCCGTTCAGCCGGCGAGGGCTGCAGCGCAATTTGCGCCCCCGCAGGATCTGCGCCTCTCGGCGGCGCCGGGGATGCCCCAGTGCCGGGGCTGGGACCCTTGTCCCCGCCGGACCCCTGCCCGCGACGGCACCCGGCGGCGGCAGGACGGCGCGCACGGCGCCAGGGTAGAGCTGCTGGGAGCGGGCGGAGCGCAACCGCGGGCGCCGCCTCGCACCCTCCCGGCGCGCTCGCTCTCCCCGCCGCGCTCGCGCTGCCGCCTGCCCGTCCGCTCCCGCCGCCGCTCGCTCCTCGCGCACACAATGAAGCTGCTGGCAGGGAAGTAGTGCCGGCTGCGGCCTCAGCACCCCTCCCCCAGCCGATGCCTCCGCCAGCTGAACATCTGGCCTTGGGGTGGGAGGGAGGGCCCGGGGCGGGGCCTGGGCCCGGGGCTGGACCTCCAGGGGGTGGGGTCAGGACCCGGGCGGGGAGCGCGGCCCTCCGCGCGGCCCCCCTGCGTCCCCGGACGCCCTGGCTTGTCCTTGGAGAGATCCCGCTGCACCCCAGGAGTAGCTGGGGGCCCAGCTCCTCCCACGCGCACCTCGGGCCGACACACCAGTGGGCTTGGGTTCCTGCCCCGGGGGCCCAGAGGCCGCCTGCCTGCCCGGGTGGAGCTCGGCTTTTCCTTCCATTTCCCGTCCTGCCAAGGAACTCCCCGCCCCCCTTCCGCAAGGGGGACCCCCCCTTCGGCCGCCCTTGGGGGCCAGAGCGGATGGGAGGCCGGACAGGCGAGGAATGAACTCCTCCAAGGGCTACTGGGCCAGAGTCTGGCTTCTGGTGGACCCGTGGGTCCCAGAGGTCACCCCTTCTCTTTAACTGCTGCAGTCTGCACCCCAGAGCGGTCGCCCCGAGGGCCGAGGGATGGGAATGGGAGGTCCGCAGGAAGGTGTGAGCTACAGGGTCACTCCTCCCCTGGGTCCCCTGTCACCCCAGCTGGAAGCACTGGCGAGTGACAGACAGGGAAGCGGGTAGGAAGGCGCAGACGGAGATGGGGGAGGGGGTGGGCAGAGACTTTCCGAGCCAGACCCAGCCACCCTGCCAGGCGCACAAAGAGCCCGCGCGCTCACCGGCGCCCGGGGCACGTGCTGCGGCGCACGCACCGAGCCCCCGCCCGCGCCCTCCCACCCCGACCTCCGGGCACACCCGCTGTGCCCAGGCCGAGCCGCTCCCGCGCTCCTTTCCTTTCCCGTCCTCGGCCGCTCTGTAATCAGATCCCTAAATTTAGCAGCAACCCCGGACCCTGCCAGGGGTCCCCGCCCCCACCCCTGCCTGTGGCCGACCGGCCGGGGTCCTGTGGTCCGGCCACGACCCGACTGGGGCCGCCTGTCCCTGGGGGCGCTCTACGGGCACTCTGCCGAGTGAGGCGCGACCCCACCCTGCTACTGCGCTGTCTGGCCCCTGGAGGCCACCCGGCCAGCGGCCACGTTGCCCGCCACACCTTGGGCCAAGGACTACAGGGCCGTTTTCCACTTCTTAAATCACGGATCGGGCACCGAGCCCCGAGGTGAGAAGGTCCCACAAAGGAGGCGAAGGAATGGACCAGTGGACCAAGAAGCAGTGTGAGCGGAAGGGTCTGCCCCGAGAGGAACAGCGCCTTCCCGGGCTGGCCCCTCGGGAGTGGCAGGGTGCCATCCCTGAGCCCAAGGCCTCCACCCTTTGAGAGGCTCTCATGTCTCTGTCCCCTTCTGCTTGGCAGGCAACCATTGTGCACACCGCCCTCTCCTCCCAAGGCGTCTTTCATCCTTCGGGCTGCCTCCCACCAGGCAGCGCCCCAGCTGGGTCCCCCACCCAGCTCTCCCAGCCCCTCGCCCCACCCCAGGCCTCGGCCTCAGCATCACGCCTATTTCTAGCCTTCCTCTTCCAGTGATGCCCCAGGTACTCTACCCCCACCCACTAGCCAGGATCCAGGCCAAAGCTCCCCTCTAGCCCAGCGGCCCCCCACTACCAATGCCGCTCCCCCCCCCCTCCTCTGGCTTGGCTCTGCGGATAGAGGAAGAGCCCCTCTGGAGGTGGCAGGGAGGGGAGGTTCATTCCTTGGAATGGAAGGGTCTCTAAGCCCTAATACGGGGAGGCTCTGCCAGGGAGGTGGGGCACTATGCGGCAGGGGCAGGGTGAGAGTTTGGGGGCGATGGTGAGAACATCGGGGCTCTGGAGGAAGTGCATGCCTTGTGCTCAACCTACCCCCAAGGGGCAAGGGTGCAGGGTTAGGAGGGGGAGGGGCAAGCCCCCACCCCTCCCACCTGCTGCAGCCCCCCTCCCCAGCTGGCCCCCTCTTTTGTGCAAAGGCACACAAAGGACAAGGGGCCCCGGCCGGCCTGGCCATCTGCTCCCAGCAGCCTGAAGGCTCTTAAAGAGACAGCACCCCCTCCCTGCTGCCCAGGGCCTTGGGTGCAGCCGTGCCACAGGCCCAGGTCACAGTCTACCCTGGGTCCCACCCACCTTCCTCTGCTCCCCACCCCCCCATCAGAAATCATCCTCCCCCAGGGCTGGGGTGCAGAGGTGCCACGTGGTCAGAAAACCTGGGGTGGGAGTGGAGAAGGCAGCCCAGAAGCCCGCCCTCCTCTCCACCCTGGGTGGGGGAAGGGGCCAAGGACAGGGGTCCCTTACCTCCCTGAGGCCACCTGCAAGCCGAGTAGGGGCCGCAGGTCTGCCGGGAAGGTCCTCCCTACTATTTTGGCCCTGGCGTCCTCATCCTTCCCTCAAGAGGGAGACAACAGCGCCTTCTTTTTGAGGACTGCAAGCCAGCATGCAGGCTGCCTCAAAGCGGGCCCAAGCCCACAACCAGGCCGCTCCTCCAGACAGGAGGCTGAGGCTTCGCCTGACCCTCACGCGGCCCTCTGCCCGCAGCTTTCTTTTGCCTAGGCCAAAAAAAAGCCCCTGACTCCACATCCTGAGACGCCAGCCCTGGCCAGCCCAGGACTTGGCGATTCGCCACACAGCTCTCGCAGACACAAATGCACTTGATCTGTGTGACGGTGTCTCCGCATGCAGGGCTGCGGTCTCAGGGCAAGGCAAACAGTAGGTGCTCAGTGTATGTGGAAGGAAGGAATAAAAGTCACACGGAGCCTTTCCTTTCTGCCAGCTCCATATCCTGCCTGCTGGGCACCTGGATTCCCTCCTCAAGGTGAGGCAGGGAGCACAGAGGTTGCACAGGGATGCTGGAAAAGAAAAGCTGGGTGACCTTGTATGAGCCACCGGCCTCCCCTCCTCCCAAAGGCGGGGGCAGCTCGAGCCAATCCCCTGCACGCCAGCCCTGCCAGACAGACTGGGACTGTCCTGAGTGAGCAGCGAGGTTGGCCACTGTGGTGTGGTGCCTGGGACCCCGGCCAGGCCCTTGGTGGCCACGGCCCAGGGGCTAAGCTGGGGAGGGAGGGAAAAAGAGAGGGAGGCCTGCGGTGGAGGAGGAAGGGCGGGCGGCAGGACCTGGGCAGAAACCTGGGTGAGCAAGTGGGGGGCGATGGGGGTGCTCCCCGCAGGAGTGAGAGGTGAGGCAGAGGAGAACGCGCTGGAAAAGCGAAAGGAATGGAGGTGGTGGCTGGGTGGAAGGGGCCTGGGACTCTCCCACCACTGCCGGCGCGGCGCTGCGCCGACACCGCCCTGCCGAGCACCCACGGGGCCCTGTGAGCGGCGGTGTGGCCCAGGGTGCTGCCCTTCTGTCTCTAGGGCCTCCCCACCTCGCTGCCTCCCCCATCCCCGTCGCACTCGCACGCCTACAAACAGCTTGGGAAGAGGCTGAGAGGTGACAGAGGTGGCGATCTGGCGCTTGGCACCGGCTCAGCACCGGGGCTGCAGAAGGCAGGAGCGCAGCCAGGGAGTGGCCTCGTGGGAGGAGGAGCAGGCGCGGGCGGCACGCGGTCCGCGAGGAGACCCCGCTTCCTTACACCCACGCCGCCGGGGAAATCTGACTCCTGCGCCAGGCAGGAACTGGGGAGGAAGGGTTAGCGAGGGCTCTGTTGACAGAGACGGGGAGGGGACAGGGGCCTCCCTGGACTCCAAGAGGGGACAGCCCCGGAGCCTGCAGGTTTCTCCGGAAGCTGGGCAGGGTCTCTCCCCATCTCACCCTCACCTGGGCAGCCGCTGCGCCCTCTGGCGGTGACATCTGTTGCCAGAGGGGTCCCACCTTAGTCTGGGCCCAAATGTCCTTTGGGGAGTCTGAGCCACGCACCCCGAGAAGCTGAAGCTGACCCCCTGGGCCATTGGAGCCATTAAGCCTTGGATCCTCCCCCTGAGCAATGTCACATGAGCAGAGGCCCCTGGGAACACGACAGTGGAGAGATAGGACCAGAGGGACATGCCGGACAAAGGCAGCCAGGGAGCTCAACTAGCATGAGTCTCCGCTCTGGGGTGAGGTCTTAGCCTATCTGAGCCTCACTCTCTCCATCTCTGAAAGGGAATGATAGTAGCCGTGCATGGTGGCACACACTGGTAATCCCAGCACTTGGGAAGCTGAGGCAGGAGAATCACTACATAGTAAGTCCAGGCCAGCCTGAACTACGTAGCAAGACCTTGTCTCAAAAATTAAAGAAAAGAAAGAAAGAAAAAATAATCTTGACCTCATCAATCACTAGGAGGATCCAGTGACATCTCTGATGGAATGTAGTGAGAACATCCATCTAAATCAGGTGTGGTTAACCATGCCTGTGATTCCAGCACTCAGAAGGCTGAGGCAGGAGGGTCGTCGCCCTGAATTCAAGGACAGCCTGGGCTACAGGTAGTGAATTCAAAACCAACTTGAACTATATAGCAAGACCCTGTTTCAAAAAAAAGCCATCAACACTAGCTTCCTTCTGAAGCAAGGATCTCAGCTTGAGCACCCCCAGTAAGGCCCCTCTGTCCATGGTTTACCGCTACACGAGGCCGCTCAGACCCTAGTGCATCCCCTGCATCTGGCTGTTCCTCCTCCACAACTGGACAGTTGACATCCTTTTTGCCAAGAACTCCAGAGTCCTACCTCTGACTGACCCCTCCGACCCATTAGGTACCCATAGCTAAATAGCGATTAAAAAATAATAATAATACAGGGGCTGGGGTGTAGCTCAGCAGTGCAGCACCTGTCTGGCTAAGTGCAAGGTCCTGAGTTCGATTCCTGGTACCCCCCAAAAAAGGATAACGAGAGTATTATAAACTTATAGAAAAGATACAGGGGGACAGTACTGGGGATTGAACCCAGAACCTTTACAATGAGCTACATCCCTTGCCCTTTTTTGTATATTTTGAGACAAGGTCTCTTTAAATTCCTGAGGCACAGTTTGAACTTATGATCCTCTTGCCTCAGCCTCCCTAGTGTGGGGATTACAGGTGTGTTCTCGGATATAGATTCTTCAGTCCTGCTGTGAGCATGCCCTACTCCAGGTCTGCATAACCTTTCACAGTTCCAGTGTTTTCCAGGCAAAGTTCTCTAGCCCAGTACTCAAGGGCTGTCTAAACTGGGCATGGGGTGCACGCCTGTAATCTCAGCACTCAAGAGGCTGAGGCAGGAGGATCACCATGAGTCCAGCCAGCCTGGGCTACATAGTGTGTGTGTTTAAGGTCCTTCTGAAGAATATAGGGAGACCCTGTCTCAAAGAAAAAGGGTGGGGGTGTTCCAGTTTGTGTCTGATCCAGTTGAACAGGCGTGTTTGCCTTCCACAGCCCCACGTGGTGCCCCAGGATGCTCCACTGTCTCCTGTCCCCCGTCCACACAGCCTGTTCCTACGGATCGCCAGTCCTGCAAGTCAACTGCTCTGCCAGGGAACACCCAGGGCCCAGGCCTGGCATCGAGCACCCTTCTGGCTTCCCTCCCCTCCACAGTCCTCTCCCACTGCCCCCACCAGGAACCCCTTGACTGCCCCTTGCCCATGGACTCAGCCACCCACTGGGGGAGAGTTCTTGGTCCCCTGCAGGACCAATCTCACCCTCCGGCTCAGCCTGCCCCCCCTTCGTACCCCATTCGCCCCTTCTCCTTTGGAATTGTCTTTCCCCTCCATGCAGATCCTGCTTAAGCCCCTCCACCCTAAAACATATGCCCCGCACCCCTCCCTCCAGCCTGTGCTTACCTTAGCAACCCCTTTGCACTGAAGTGCTTCCCCCAATTTGGGCTTCGCGCATGTGTGTGTGTGTGTGTGTGTGTGTGTTTGAGACGGGGTGTCCCTAGGCAGCTCAGGCTGGCCTTGAGCTCACTTTGTAGGCCAGCCTGGTTTTGAACTTGCAACGGAGCCTCCTGCCTCAGCCTCCTGAGTGCTGGGATTACAGGCATGCACCACCATGCCTCGCTGTTTTTGTTTTTGTTTGTTTTTTTTTTTTTTTTTGGTACCAGGGATTGAACTCATGACCTCGAGCTTGCCAGGCAGGCACTTAAGCCACTGAGCTAAATCCCTGGCCCCGATGTTGATGTTGATGTTTTTGTTTTGAGGCCGGGTCTGATTATGCAGCTCAGGTGGCTTTGAGCTCACAGCACCCACCCCCACTCCCTGCCTCCAGAGTGCTGGGCTTAGAGCCACGGGCCACCACGCCTGGCCCACAACCTTACAGCCCCACCTCAGGCTGTGCCACTCCACAGAACCCATTCTTGCTTCTGTTACTCTAAACCCAAAAGCCTCTGGATGGGTATGGACCCTACCCCTGCCCCTACTGGCTGGCATCCAAGCTGATCTCAGAATCTGGGCCCCCCATGCCCCCCAGCTTGTCCCTTTTCTTACTCCCCTTCCAGCCCAAACTCAGTGTAGGAAGTGGGGTCACCCTCCAGCTCTCCCTTGCCCTCACTTCCTGACCCCGCAGTCGCCAGCCCATCAGAGTCGGCGTCTCCCCCACGCTGCCTGCCTCAGTACTGAAGGAGCCCCAAAGCTGACTGGCTGCCTCCTCCTCTACCCTCCTCTCCTCTAATCTGCTGTTTATCCCACAGCCAGGGTGATCTTTTAAAAACCCAATCTGATCGAGTCAGTCCTCTACTTCTCTTCATCCTGGGGTTAAATCCCCGCTCCTTAGCATGACTTACCTCCTTCAAAAATCTGTCCCTTAACATCCATTTCCCCTTCGCCTTTCCTGGGGATCCATGTGGTGCTGTGGGCTTGATCCCTCCCCAGTGTTCGCCTCCCCCAGGGTGCTGGACCCTATGACTGGCTTGGAGGGGCCTCCAGACCCAAGCCGGCCCAGCCAGCTTGCTGCAAATATGGGACAGAGACCAG
>PVJX010012073.1:39997-51563 GCA_004027295.1 Dolichotis patagonum | reverse complement strand
TCTTACATTGCTTTCTTGTGATCCACTTTGTTCTGTTTTGTTGTGTTTAATTTTACCCTTTTGTTATAATTTCATGTATGTTTGAGTGTGTAAGATGGATGACCATATTAGTTTTTGTCAGATCATGGAGCAGAACTGTTAACAGTCTCACTGTTTGAATGTCTATGTTGCATGTTTTAATTTTATAATTTGAACAACTATTTCCAAGATGTCAGTATGTAATTTATCAAGTAATGATTTCTTAGTGGGGTTTTTTGTTGTTGCTCTTTTCCTTTTTCCCTTGGAATTCTGTATTGTTGCTGCCCTTTATTCTGTCTTGCTTTGTTTTTTTTCTCTTTAAATAAAAGTTTTTAAAAATTGATGGAGAAATAATATACATCCAAGAAAAAGAACATCTGAGGAAATTTATGCCCACCAAACCAGCACTCCAAAATATTTTGAAGGATATTCTACAAAGAGATATTAAGGACTACAGCTCCATGAACTCCAATATAAGAAATCTACCAGGAAAGGCAAACAATTAGAGGGAGAGGGAAAAACAGAGGGGATCTAACCACAGGGGAAAAAAAAAAACCATGACAAAGACAAGTCAATACATATCAGGTATAACCATTGATGTTAATGGTTTCAATTCACCAGTCAAAAGACATAGACTGGAAGAATGGATCAAGAAACAAGATCCAGTAATATGCTGCATACAAAAAACACATTTAATTCAAAAAGATATTCATACACTGAAAGTCAAAGAATGGAAAACAATATTTCATGTGACAAGAACCCAGAAAAAAAGTATGGGTATCAATTCTATTTGCAGACAAAGTGAATTTCAACCAAAGATGGATTAAGAGAGATAAAGGTCACTACATTCTCATTAAGGGAATATTCCAAGAGGAAGAGATAACAATCATAAATTTTTTTGAAACAAATATCAGTGCACCCAACTATATAAAATAATTACTAAGGGACATGAAAAATCAAATAAGCTCTACTACAATTGTATTGGGAGATCTGAATACCCCACTGTCACAAAAAGACATATCAACTAGACAAAAAAATCAATAATGAAATGTTAGAACTAAATCAAACTTTTGAACAAATGGACCTAGTCTATAGAGTATTGCACCCCACTACATCAGAATGCACATTCTTTTCAGTTGCACAGAGAACATTCTCCAAAATAGACCATATCCTGGCTCACAGAACATGTGTAAGTAAATGCAAAGGAAATGAAATTATACCATGCATATTATCACACAACAGTGCAATGAAATTGGAAATACATGCCAAAGTAAGCCACAAGAACTTCATAAAGACATGGAAATTAAATAGCACACTACTAAACAACCAATGGATCACAGATGAAATTAAAGTAGAAATTAGACAGTTTTTACAGTTTAATGTTAACATTACCATATATGAGAACTTGTGGGACATGATGAAACAAGTCTTAAGAGGGAAATTTATAGCAGTGAATACCCATATCAGGAAAACAGAACAAGCACACATAAACAACTTAATGTTGAACCTCAAACTTCTAGAAAAAGTTTAGCAGGCTAAACAAAAAGCTAATACAAGGGAGGAAATTATAAAGATCAGAGAAAAAATTAATGCACTGGAGATTAAAAACAATACAAAGAATCAATGAATTAACATGTGGTTCTCTGAAAGATTAAATGAAATTGACAAAACCTTAGTCAACATTGTCAAAAAAATAAAAAGACTCAAATCCATGCAATTAGAAAAGGGAGAAATCACAACAGACCCTGCAGCAACCCAGAAAATCATCTATACCTACTTTGAAAACTTCTGTTGTAACAAGATGGAAAATACAAGATGGAAAGATTCCTAAATTCCTAGATACATATGAGTTATATCAAGAAGATATAAAATCCTAAATAATCCAATATCAGTAAATGATATTGAAGATGTCATTAAAAACCTATCAGCAGATGGTGCTCAGTGAACCCCAAGCAGCCAGCTGGCCAGGAACCCACGCTGGGCCCTGGTTATGTGAGCTCCAGGGGCAGGCAGAACCCCAACACACACTGGGAAAACTTGGAACTCTGTGCCCAGGCAGTAAGACCATGCCCTGCATCTGAAACCACCCCAAGGCACATGAGAGGGATTGGTGGGCCTAACTGGACTGTGTACAGTGAACCCCAAGCAGCCAGCAGGCTAGGAAAAATGCTGAACCCTGGCTGCGCACACTCCAGCAGGCAGCAGAACCCCAAGGCACACCAGGCAAACTTGAAACTCTGTGCCCAGTGGAACCTTGGACTACACAGTACTATCTGTGCTACCTTGAAGGGAGATTAAGTGACTGCCTCACCATAACAAGATCTAACCTGGCTCGAGTCAGTGTGGTGAGTATTCCCCTAAAATAGAGGTGTACAGTAGCCAAATAGGGCCAGTAGTAAAGCTCCCTCCAACTAACTGTAAGACCTTGGTAAGTCTGACAAGAGTGAGGGTGACTCCTTGCTACACACAAAAAACATCAGAGTGAGGAGTGTGTCAAAAAGGACTCCCCCAACTTGAAGAAAATCAAAAGGGCTTATAAGACATGCAGGCACACAATAGGGACACAGTAGGGCCTCAGCCAACACAAACACTATAGACAGGGAGATTTGATGACCTGGAGTAACCTGAAGATAAATTACTAGCAGGAACTAAAAGTTGACCTACATTAATACTAGGCTTGTCAGCTCAGGAAGAATACAGGATTCACCCAACAGGACCTGCAGCAGGGAGTCAGGTGACTGGCCCACCTATTCATTGTGGGACCAAGAAACTAGACAAACATCAACCTTACAGTAGGACACCAAGATACGCACTACCAACAGTTCACACTAATGGGTCTGAAAAACCAAACACTAACTCCAGAGAGGAAAATGGCAAAATGAAAAGGCAGAATACAATCTCAAACATCCACTCTGACAGGTGCAAGTACAGGAGACATTGAAATAGAGGACTCCAAAGGTAACACAGCAGAAATCTCTGAAAAGATAGCAAATGATATTTTAAAAAACTCCATGAGGCCATAGAGGAAATCAAATTAGAATACTCTCCCAGGTAAAGATAGAAGTAACAACCTTAGTAAAGGAGTTGCTGAGCACAGCTAAACAAGAAATAGAGAAAAAAGTACAGGAACACGGGAAACTGATTGAAACCTTGAATGAACAATATAGAAAACAAGCAGAGTTCATGAAGCAAACTGAAACAGACATCCAAGAAACAAAAAATTCGATCCAAAGCATGCAAAACCGTTTAAATGAAGCTGAGGATAGGATTTTGGACCTTGAGGACAGGATCGCAATTAGTAATCATGAAAGGGTAGAACTTTTAAAAATAACAAAGCAGCATGAAATGACAATCCAGAACCATCAAGATGATGCCAAGAGCAACAATATAAGATTAATAGGCATAAGTGAAGACGCTGGAGTCAATACAAATGACATATCTAAAATACTCACAGAAATAATAGGAGAAAACTTCCCAAAGATGGGGAAAAATCTGATATGCAGGTAAGTGAGGCATACAGAATGCTAAACAGTCACAACCAACATTAATCTACACCCAGACACATAATAATTAAGATCTCAGACATACAACATAAAAACAGAATACTAAAAGCTGTTAGATTCTTATTCATGAATTTTCTACCTACCCCTATATCTTCGAGAGTTTTATCTACTTTTTCTTCCAACATAGCAGCACAATTTGTAGTAGCCAGATCTTGGAAACAACCTAAGTGCCCATCAAATGAGGAATGGATAAAAAAGTTGTGGCATTTTTATACAATGTAGTACTATTCAGCTATAAAGAATGATCACAATGAGATATTTATAAATAAATGGACACAACTTGAGACCGTACTCTTAAGCAAAATCAACCAACTCACATGTGTAAAGACCGTATAGTCCCCCTGGTATGAGAGTTGGTAAGAGTACGTAAGATTTTATACTAATCATGATTTCCCATTTCACTGCTTAGAAGCCTTTCAATGTTTTCATTCATCAGTTGGAATGGTTTTAATCTGTTTTGTTTGACTTTATTATGCATGAACAGCTTTTTTGCAGAAAATAAAACATTATGGCAGCCATTGCTGATTTAATATCGTGTTGCTTAGAAGTCCCACTATGCTTCTACTCTGCTATTACTATCAGTTCTATCATGTTGTGTCTTATTGGGATTTTAATATATGTAATAGTATAAACAAATATTTTTATTGAAAATGAGACATTATAGTAGCCATTGATTATTCTCTGTTATTTGGTTCAGAATGTCCTGTAATTCTTTCATTCTTTCAAGTGGTTTTATACTATTTTGGTAGGTTTGATATTGTATTTGAAACTATGCTGAACTATTAGCAGAGAAAGAGATATTTTGATAGCTACTGTTAATGTCCGGTTGTCTTATTGTAAAGTGCTGTGTTCCTTATGTTGTTCTGTTCTGATATGCTTTGTTCTGCCTTCTTTTATTTTATTCTCTTTAAAATATAAAAAAAAAGCTGTTAGAGAAAAAACACAAGTCACCTACCAAGGAAAGCCCATTAGAATCACAGCAGACTTTCAGGCAAAAACCCTCAAGAAAACAACTTCCAACCCAGACTGATGTACCCAACAAAACTGTCATTCAAATTTAATAGAGGAATAAGATACTTACATGACAAAGAACAGCTGAAGAAATTTATGTCCACCAATCAAACCCTAGAAAGCGTGTTGAAAGACATACTAGACAAAGATAAAATTGATCACAATCCCCAGAATAACAGAAAGAAACCACCAGGTAGGACAACCAATAAATAAGGGGGAAAAGCAGAAAGCAAACTATTGGAACAAAACATGGCAAAGTTGAGCCAGTACATAACAATGATATCCATAAATGTAAATGGCTTCAATTCAACAATCAAAAGAAACAGGTTGACAGAATGGATCAAGAAACATGATCCCACAATATGCTGTATACAAGAAACACATCTGACCCAAAAGGAAACTCATAGATTCAAAGCCAAAGCATGGAAAACAGTATTCCATGCAACAGGAACCCAGAAAAAAGCAGGGGTAACTATTCTATTTGCAGACAAGGTGAACTACAAACCTAAAATGATTAAAAGAGACAAAGAAGGTCCCTACATACTCATAAGTGGAAATTTCAAGACAACAAACTAACAATTATGAATATATATGCACCAAACACAGGAACAGCCAACAATATAACACAGATACTAAAGGACATGAAAAACCAAATACACAAGAACACAATTATTACAGGGGTACTTAACAACCCATTGTCACAAAGAGATAGATCAACTAGACAAAAAGTCCACAAAGTAATAATAGAACTGAATCATACCTGAAAACAACTGGACTTAGTAGATGTTTGCAGAGTGCTCCACCCAAACACAAAAAATACACATTCGCTGCTACACACGGGACATTCTCCAAAATACACCATATATCATCCCATAAAACATTCTTAAGCAAATGCAAGAGTATTAAAATTATCCCATGCATACTATCTGACCATAGTGCACAGCAATTGGAAATTAATGGCAAAAGAAATTGCAAAACCTGCATGCATAAATGGCAATTAAACAACAACCTTTTAAACAACCAGTGGGCTACAGATGAAATTAAAGAAGAAATAAAGCAATACCTACAATTTAATGAAAATGCAGAAAAAAACTTTTGCAATCTGTAGGATGCAATGAAAGTGGTCTTAAGAGGGAAAGATATAGCAATAAATTGTCATATCAAGAAAACAGAACAAACACATAAACAACCTAATGCTTCATCTCAAGCTTCTAGAAAAAGAAGAGCAAGTTAAACCCAAAGCTCATAGAAGAGAGGAAATAGTAAAGATTAGAGAAGAAATCAATGCAATTGAAACTAAAAAAACAAGACAAACAATTAATGAATCAAAAAGCTGGTTTTTTGAGAGAATAAACAAAATTGACAAACCTCTAGCTAACCTTATCAAGATAAAGAAAGAAAAAAGACAAATTCATGCAATAAGAACTGAAAAGGGGGAAATTACTACAGATCCCATGGAAATTCAAAACATTATGAATTCCTACTTTGAAAATCTCTGCTCATATAGAGAAGAAAACACAGAGGAAATGGACAGATTTCTAGAAACATATGAACTACCAAAATTCAACCAAGAAGATATAGCAATTTTGAATAATCCAGTATCAGCTATTGAAATTGAAAACATAATAAAAAAAACTTACCAACAAAGAAAAGTCCAGGGCCTGATGGATTCACAGCTGAAGTATACAAGAAATTTAGAGAACATTTGATGCCAATACTCCTTAAACTCTTCAATGAAATTGAAAAGAGAGCAGTCCTCTCTAAATCATTCCTGGAGGCAAGCATAACTCTCATACCAAAACCAGAGAAAGTTCCAACCAAAAAGGAGAACTATAGGCCAATCTCATTAATGAACACTGATGCAAAGATTCTCAATAAAATACTGGCAAATAGAATGCAGCAAGTCATCCAGAAGATAATACATCATGACCAAGTGGGGTTCAATCCAGGAATGCAGGGATGGTTTCACATACGCAAATCAATAAATGTAATACGCCACATCAACAGAGCCAAAAACAAAAACCACATGGTCATTTCAATAGATGCAGAAAAAGCTTTTGATAAAGTCCAACACATGTTCATGATAAAAACCCTTCAGAAACTTGGAATACACAGTGTCTACCTCAACCTTATAAAGGCCATCTATAACAAACCAATAGCCAATATTGTACTAAATGGACAAAAACTGAAAGCTTTCACTTTAAAATCAGGAACAAGACAAGGATGTCTACTATCACCACTCTTTTTCAATATAGTTCTGGAAACACTAGCTAGGACAATCAGACAAGAGAGAGAAATAAAAGGAATAAAGATAGGAAAGGAAGAAGTTAAATTATCACTATTTGCAGATGACATGATACTCTATATAGAAGACCAAAAAAATTCCATTAAAAGATAATAAACTAGAGGTAATGAACAATTCAGCAGTGTAGCTGGGTACAAAGTCAACATGCAAAAATCAATAGCATTGCTGTACACAAACAAGAACCTCACTGAGAGAGAAATTATGGAAATATCACCCTTCACAATAACATCTAAAAAAAGAAATACTTAGGAATCAACCTAACTAAGAATGTAAAAGACCTATATGCTGAAAGTTATACTATGCTTAAAAGGAGATTGAAGAGGATATTAGAAAATGGAAATCTATTCCTTGCTCTTGTCTAGAAAGAACCAACATTGTAAAAATGGGCATACTCCCAAAACTGTTATACAGATTTAATGCAATCCCAATCAAAATACCATTGACATACCTCACAGACCTAGAGAAAACACTCCTAAAATTCATTTGGAAACAGAAGAAAGCTAGAATAGCAAAGGCAATTCTGGGCAATAAAGGCAAGGCAAGAGGCATCTCAATTCCTGACCTGAAACTGTACTACCAAGCCACAATGATAAAATCAGCATGGTACTGACAAAGAAACAGACCTTAGGACCAATGGAATAGGTTAGAAGATGCAAGTATAAGTACAAAGACACTCAGCCACCCGATATTGGACAAAGAGGCTAAACATGTTCACTGGAAGAAGGATAGCCTCTTTAATAAATGGTATTGGAAAAATTGGCTCTCCACATGCAGAAGACTGAAACTAGATCCATGCCGATCACAATGCACAAAACTAAAGTCTAAGTGGATCAAAGACCTAAACATTAAAACAGAAACTCTAACTCTAGTCGTAGATAAGGTAGGTAGAAGTCTTGGAGACATAGGGGATGGCAGAGAGTTCATGAACAAAATGCAAACTGTATGGGAAATGATTCAGAGAATCAACAACTGGGATATCATATTATTGAAAAGTTTCTGCACTTCAAAAGAAATCACCAGCAGAGTGAAAAGAAAACCCACAGAATGGGAAAGAATTTTAGTCAGCCACCTCTCAGACAAAGGACTTATATCAAGAACATATAAAGAATTGAACAACATCAACCCCCGCCCAAATTGAAAGACCCTCTCCAAAAATGGGCAGCTGAGATGAACACTCAATTTTCAGATAAAGATATACAAATGGCAAATAAATACATGAAGAAATATTCACCATCACTCGTTATTCGAGAAATGCAAATTAAAACAACATTGAGTTTTCATCTCACTCCTGAAAGAATAGCTGCCATCAAGAAATCAACTGATAACAAATGTTGGCAAGGCTGTGGGGAAAAAAGAACACTGCTCCACTGTTGGTGGGAGTGTAGACTGGTGCAACCATTATGGAAATCAGTATGGAGAATTCTCAGAAGACTAGGACTGGAAGCTCCATTCAACCCAGCTATTCCCCTCCTGGATATTTTCCCAGAAAACTTGAAAAGGTCGTATCACAGTGATATATGTGCACCCATGTTCATAGCAGCACAATTTATAATAGCTAAATCTTGGAAACAACCAAGATGCCCATCAACTGGAGAGTGGATGAAATGTTGTGGTATTTTTAAACAATGGAATATTACTCAGCTATAAAAAATGATGATCTTGAGGCCTTCATAGTGAAATGGAGACAACTTGAGACTATCCTCATTAGTGAAATAAACAAGACTCACATTAGTAAATATCACATTGTGTCTCTCGTGTAAAAACTAGTAATAACTGTAAGAGTAATAAAATCCAAAATGTGTAATTGCTACTGTAAAAAAGAGAGGAAAAGACTGTAAAAAAGAGAGGAAAATTATATCCTCTAAAGGATATAATTGCATATATGGTTAAGTATGTAAGATGAATGACCATATTACCATTTTTGTTGGATCATGAAGCAGAACTGTTAACAGTCTCAGTGTTTGAATGTGTACTTTGTATATTTTAACTTTGTAACTTGAACAACTATTTCCAAAATGACAGTATGTAAGTTGTCAAGTAATGATTTCTTAGTATTTTTTGTTCTTTTCTTTTTTTCCTTGGAAATTTGTATTGTTGCTACCCTTTTTTCTATTTTGTTTGTTTTGTTTTCTTTTCTTTTTAAATAAAATTAAAAAAAAACCACTATCAACCAAGAAAAACCCAGGCCCTAAGGAATTCAGTGCTGAATTTTACAAGACACTTACTGCAGACCTAACACTACTTCGTGTCAAACTCTTTAATAAAATTGAATGGTAAACAATACTTCCAAATTCATTCCTGAAAGCAAGTATTACCCTGATACCAAAATCAAAGGACCCAAATAAGAAAGAGAATTACAGGCCAATCTCCCTGATGAACATTGATGTAAAAATCCTCAATAAGATACTGGCAAATAGACTGAAGCAAATTGCCAAGAAGATTAAAAAACCTGATCAAGTGGATGTCACCCCAGGGATGCAGGAATGGTTCAATATACATAAATCCATAAATGTAATGTATCATATTACAGAGCAAAGACCAAAATCATATGATCATCTCAACACATGCAGAAAAAGGTTTTGACAAAATTCAGCACCCATTCATGATAAAAATCCGACAAAAATTTGAATAGATGGTCTTCATCTCAATCTGATAAAAACCATCTGTGACAAACTGACAGCCAACACCATACTAAATGAACAAAAATTGAAAGCTTTCACTCTAAAATCTGGAACAACAGAAGGATGTCCACTGTCTCCATTCTTATTCAACATAGTCCTTGAAACTTTAGCTGAAGTAATTAGACAAGAGAAAGAAATAAAAGGAATAAAGATAGAAAAGGAAGAAGTCAAAGTATTATTATTTGCAGATAGCATGACAATTTACTTAGAAGACCTGAAAAACTCCACCAAAATATTTCTAGATTTAATAAGAAAATTTAATAACATAGCTGGTTACAAAGTCAACACTCAAAAAATCAATAGCCTTCCTATACATAAATAACAAACTCAGTGAGAGAGAAATCAGAGAAACAATACCTTTTAAGATAACATCCAAAAAAAATGAAATACCTAGGAATCAATTTAACAAAGGATGTATAAGACCTCTACAGTCAGACATCAGAAAACTACAGTATTCTAAGAAAGGAGATTGAAGAGGATGTTGGAAAATGGAGAGCTATTCCATGCTCTTGGGTAGGAAGAACCAATATAGTGAAAATGACCATACTTCCAAAACTGTTATACAGATCCAGCACAATCCCAATCAAAATTCCAATATCATATCTCACGGAATTAGACAAAAACAATTCTAAAATTCATCTGAAACCAGTAGAGATGTAGAATATCAAAAGCAATTTGGGGAAGGGAAGACAAGATGGCGGACTGGTAGGTAGCAGGAGAGAGACCCTCTCTGAGAGAGACAGCTCAAATGCAAGACTAAAACAACCTGGAGAGACCCAAATAGAGAGAGATGGACTCTCACAACCCACGAAGAAACTAAAGTGAAAAAAAACTTCTCAAATATGAGGTCCTGGGGCTCCTATTAGTGAAGATAAGATCAGCGAGCATGGCACCCTCCTCGAGCCGCCTGAATTCCTGCCTGACCTGAACAAGCAATCCGCACCGAAGCAACTGGCTTGGGCCACCAGAGTGCAGAGCTGAACAGCCCTGCATGCAGCTTGCCCAGACGGGCCCTGCACGTGACCGACCCAGAGGCACCGTGAATTCCCACCGCAGCTGCGCTGAACTCGGAGGTCGGGGAGCCCAGCAGTTCTTGGGGATGCGGTGAGTGATGGGAATAAGACCCTCCATGGGAAAGGGGAAACCGATTGGGCAACATGTTGGATTTAGGCAGGACAGCCCTAACTCCATAAGGAAGTGGCTTCAGCTGGTTGCTCCCCTCGCCAAGAGGATTGGTGGAATCTGCTTGGACTAGTCCGCACCCCTGAGATCAGTGCACACTGACGCAGTGAAGGCCTGCAAAGGTTGACTGGCCCAGAAGGGAGGAGCTAGTGCACACTGCCCATGGGTGATCTCTAATCTCTGATAACCTATTGAAGAGGGCTAAAGCTCCTAGCCTGAGCCCTCTAGAGGAGCCTTAACCAACAATAAAAGGGTCTGGGAATTACACTGTACACTTGTATGGAGGGAACCAAAAACATGATGAAAGGGAGAAACAAGAAAACACTCCCAGCCCCCAACCCTGAGAACATTAATCAAGGAGAGGTAAATACAAAAGAGATTGAGGGCAGCAAACATGCAACATCAAACACAGCATTAGCGGACATAAAGAGATATCTTCAGGACCTTGTAAGTGGGACCAAAACTGAAATATTAATTCAAATTAAACAAGAGATAAGTAGATTACTAAAAGAAGGGCTGGGCACCTCTCAAGAAGACACAGACAGAAGAATGGAGGAACACAAATGGAGAGAAAAATTTAATGAAGAATTCAGAAAAAAACCTAGAATTCATGAAGCAGATTCAAAGAGATTATAAGGAAACTAAAGACTCCATAGAAAGCTGGCAAAACTGCTTGAAAGAAACCAAAGATAGACTATCAAAAATTGAACACAGGCTTGCAATGTGGGGTCATGAAAGGGAAGATCTCTTAAAAATAACAAGGGAGCAGGCAGTAAAGATACAAAGACTGGAAGATGACAAGAGGA